>JAEIFU010000254.1:0-175181 GCA_018904235.1 Lordiphosa stackelbergi | reverse complement strand
AATGTGGAGTACGAACTTTTACATTTACATGATAAGTCGAAGCACCTAAACATAAGATATGTGGTGGACGTTTTTTGCAAACATGTGTAAATAACTAATATTACTCTGGGCGGGAAGTCGTGGGTTCGAATCCCTGGCTTGGCCCCTTTGGGGCTGTATAGCATATTTTAAATTTTTATTCTTTGGACACGGCATACTGGGTTTGTCCGGAAAGTAATAGGACTGTACTTCTTAGCGTGCGCGCACCGACTGGATTCGGTACAGGGCGTTCCTAGCTAACGAACAAGCGGCTTGTCAACTGTCTCCAAGAACCTGCAGAGTCAGGACAGGCATTTTAGCGCGACGTGTTTCTGTGAGTGGTGCAAGCCGGCAAGAGGAACGCGACTAAATTCTGTGTGAAACTCGTTAAATTTGCGACAGAGACGTTAGATATGATCAAGCAGGCTTACCCAGCTGTTGCTTTAGCAAGAAGTGGTGTCTTTCGGTGGCACGGAAGAGGTCGCCGATGAAGACCGTTCTGGAAGACCTTCGACTTCGACAAACACCTACAATATAAATCGTGTGCGCAAAGTTTTAAGCTCAGACCGTCGACTAAGTATTCGTTTAATATCCCAAATGTTAAATTTACCAAAAGCTGTTGTTCATGACATTATGACGGAGCATTTGAACATGCGCAAGTTCCCAAAAATGAACTTGTAAAGTAACTTCTTGTGAACAAGTACCTGACCAAGGCCGCCACACCAACGCTTCCGCAGCCGCCCTACAGTCCAGTCAAAAGTCCCCCGGACTGTTTTTTGTTTCCTCGTCTGAAAAGGTCGATGACAGGCAAGTATTTTGAGACGACAGAAGCGACCCAAGCAGCAACCACTGCTGCTCTCAAGGCTATTCAATGCCTTCAATGCTTGGAAATCTAACTGGCAGCGCTGCATCGACGCCTATTTTGAAAGTTTTTGAAGAATTGTAACGATGGGCTCAATAAATTTGTATACCCTGTACCGAAGGTACATGGAGTACATCATCGAAATTTAATTAAAGCCACCTATTTTTGTTGAATAAAAAATGTTTAAAACATGTTATAAAATTTTTTTTGACCAAAATTGTTAAAACTTGCTTGATTTAAATGAAATCAACAATATCGATTATTTATACTAAGGTTAAAGCTTGTTTTTGGCATTTTTTATAAAAAGTTCAATTTTTACTGCGAAATTTAATTAAAGCCAGTCTTAAAAAAAAATTAAATAGAATACAGAAAAAGGATAATACAAATTCAATAAATAATAAATTAAACCTCCAGGCTTATTTATGAGCCTAAAAATGCCTAACCGGATGACGCTAAACATGAATTCGAACTCTGAATCCGGTATTTTGGCCCATTCCTCAGTAACAGCTATTCGAAACTCTTTAGTCGAGTTGAACTTTCGTCCGCCAGCATAAACACGACGTGCAAGGCTACCACACATTCTTTAAATTGCATTCATGTCTGGAAAACGCGCTGGCCATACTATAAGCTGGATATTTTTCTCAGTGAACCACCCACGAATGGCCCTTATGATGGTTAAAGATGGTTTCCGGGTCCGGCTATTGCTCCAAAAAGATAATTAACACTTCATCCAATAAGTTTAAATAGCCCTGTGTGTAGGTCCGATTGTGATGGCTAAAAGCGTCCCAAAACATCACAGAGCCGCCCATACAGTTTTTGGAAGTCGAAATACGCTTAGACGCCTTAATGTCGTGCCTTTAGTATCTGAAACCATCTGACTCATTCAAGTTAACGTTAACCTTTTACTCATCTGAGTGTACCACATTTGTAAGCTCCTCCCTCGAAGACATTCGACGTTTCTTAATATCCCTTCTGGCTTCTAATCTGGCATCTAATAAATATGTCCGTCAATGCGGGCTTAGTCGTCATTTTCTTAAAGATTGACGGTCGCACGAGTTCAGAAGGTTACTTAAATTTATTGGATGAACTCTTAGTACACGAGAACGAGCGATAAACCACTGCAACCTTTTTTCAATTCAATCGCTCGAAAGGTGTCAGAGTGAAAGTGGAGCGATATGCGAGTGCATGCGATAAAGCGACAGCGATTAAACTCGCTCAGATCGCACGTAATTTTTGTTGCATTCTTAGCTTCTTCTATTTGTAAATCATGCATATTTGTTGTTGTCTCTTTTTTTATCTCGATTTCGGTTGAATGGGTGGACACTGGACACTTTTCTTTTCTTAACAAATTAAATCGTTGCTCTTGTAGCAAAATATTCTTCGTCTTATTAAATAACGCCCACACTAATAACTAAATTAGACAGGTTCAGTGGTTCACTCTTAATTTATTTAAAATTTTATGAAGGCCCGTTTTCGGAATACTATGATTTCTAAAGAGAATATGTTACTTTCGAAATTGTATTTTTAAAATCATGTTAAAAGCTTTAAAATCCTCCTTACAAACGATAATTATTGTACTGAATATTGAGAATATCAACCCGTATAAAAAATGGAATAAACGCACAAATGAGAGCAAATTCCTAAGGAACAAATATACTGAAGTTTGAATACAAGATATTAAGAGGTCACCGGGTAATTGCTGGAGATGTGCACTTCTTTTAAAACGGTTGACAAATCGTCCTTAAAAAATCAATTGCGTCTATGAGTGTTCTCCCTTGAGGGTCAATCAGCGAAACTTAATTTATCCCAAATTCGAAAAATAACAAAATTAAGGGAATCACAAGTCAAAATTGCGGAGTTCAGCTAACTGAACCGAACCGATCCGTTTTGATTATTGGTTTTCGTTTCGACTCAGCATTTTCAAAGGACGTCGGTTCGGTTTATTTTATGGAAAAAGCGGTTCGGTTCGGTTCGGTTCAGAACCAGTTTGCATCCCTGAATTAGAGCAATGCAACTCGCTGCTCTTAAGGAATTGCGCTCACAATAATCACAAAAATAAAGCTCGCGCTCTCTGAGTTGCATTCTCTCTCTACTGGCCTCTTCTTTTATTACTAAATCATGGTAAATTCTGACAGCAAATTAAAATTGATCAATGCAACTCGCTTCGCTCGGGTCAGTCGTAAGAGGTGCAATAAACAGAAAATCAAGCTTCTTGAATGGCCAGTACGTTCTCCAGACATGAATCCAATTCAGAACATATGTGGTAACCTTGCACGTCTCGACTGAAGAGCTTCGTAAGGCTGTTACTGAGGATTGAATTCCGGATTCAGAGTTCGAGTTCATGATTAACGTCATCCGGTTAGGCTTTCTTAAGCTCTTAAATAAGCCTGGAGATTAAATCCATTATGTATTGTTTTTTAATTATCCTTATTCTGTGTCCTTTTAAAATTTTAAGATTGGCTTTAATTAAATTTCGCTTACTTTTATAAAAAATGACAAAAACATGCTTTAACCTTAATAAAAATAATCGATATTGTTGATTTACCTTAAATTAAGCACGTTTTAACCATTTAGGTCAAAAAAAAATTTTATAACATGTTTGAAACATTTTTTATTGAACAAAATATAGGTGACTTTAATTAAATTTCGTTGAGTGTATATTAAGTTTGTGCAAAAGTATGTAACAGGGATTAAAAATCATTTCCGACCCTAAATTGTATATATATTCTTGATCAGCATTAACAGCCGAGTCGATGTTGCCATGTCCGTCTGACCCTCTGTCTGTCCGTCTGTCTGTCTGTCCGTCCGTCCGTTCGTATGAACAAACAGATCTCAGAGATGGTAAGAGATAGAGGTTTGACATGTATGGGACAAATGCTTCTTATACTTGCAGGCAGATCAAGTTTATTTTCAATTTTTGGCACGCCCCCTCCCGCCCCAGCAATTTTGAAAAACGTCATATCTCTCCAAGTTTTGTAGATAGATGATTCGTACCTTCTAGAGATAGTTAGTTATTAGCAATATGTATCGATTTGTCGCAGAAATGATAAAGATCGAATGAGCGGTTTTCAAGTTCTAAGCAAATAAGTGAATTACCACCCTCCACCCCCTTCCCATCCATTCACAACCAACGCCGCACAATCTTAGAGAGAGAGAGAGAGAGAGAGAGAGAGAGGAGAGAGAGAGAGAGACAGAGAGAGAGAGAGAAAGAGAAACTTAGAGATGAGCGCAGCAGCAGCACTGCCTTCAGCTCCTACTCTAGGTACAGAGTATATTATAGTCGGGCTTGACCGACCTTCTCACTTGTTTTATATAGATTCAGTCCTATGACTCTCTGGATAAACCCTGTATATACACTTTATGTAGTCAGCGATGCTTTCTTCTATGAGTTACAGGCAAATTTAATGTACCCTCTGCAATGGTATAAAAAGTGTCAATATGATCCAAGTTTGTATCAATTTGATACTCTAGAAATATCATTTTAATAATTTCAAAAACAACAACTTGATACTAGCAGTATTTAAGAGAAATAGATACTAAATAATTTCAAATTGATGACTAAATAGTGTCATTAGTGAACGAAAAGAACTCTTTTCTGACAAAAAGAATTTAAAGAAACAGGCCACATCAAGCACTAGTGCACCCTATATACCAGGTATGCTTCGAATTCCCACCATAAAAATGATTTGTTCCATTGCAATCAGCCAACCAGCAATTAGTGTTTTTATAATGCACTTCAAATATTCGAAGCAACAGTTTGTGTAAGAATGAACCAACTAACGAAGGTACGAAAAAAAAATTAGAAACAATTGGCTTCTTATTACCCATTGGGGCAAAGAATCGCGTCCGCGGCCCGTTGATTGCATATCCGCTTGGTCGAAAGTCTGTCTACGCTTCACTGCATCACTGGGCAAAGCAGGGCGCATTGCTTTAATGACCGACTATCAAAGCTAAACCAACTGTCTGAATCGATTGTAAATATTTTTCAATGCCATCATTGCACTATGGCTGAGACTTTAGCAAAATGTGGCTAAAAATTGGTTATAAACTTAAACCAGGTTTATTGCTTAAACAATCAAATTGCGAAATATTTGTATGCCGAAGTTGAAATACAAATGCTCGCTCAGATTTGGCTAAATTCAGATTCTTTAAGAATCTAATCTAAGCATACACAAGTGCCAGCTAAGCCGCTTTTACAAGTGCTTTACCCCTATCTTCGCTTTTGTGTACTTTTTTATCGTTCTGTGACCATTGTAAGCTGAGGCAGCGATGCGTATGTGAAGGTTCGTGGGAAGTAAGGTGTTGTCATGCTAATTTCGTTAGTGCATTTCTGATTGCAACTGCAAAGTGTGATTGGCCAAGCTACTCTAACTTGCGACATGCGGTGCAGAATTTTATAGTCTTGCCTGAAGAATTTAAATAATAATTACATTTAATTGCATTTGTCCAAGTGTTGGCCATACTTACCTAAAACCAGATCACGCTTCATTTACTTAATTGCCAACACCCGCGGCGGCTTTGTGTCTTAATTATGTTGTTTAACAGCGAGTGCAATTAATTAAACATGATTTTCCTTATGAATATGCAGGCCGAAGCGAAAGACCAACACCTGCCCCAGCAATACCAAACCAAAGGAAAGATTTATATGCATAAATAACTTGCCCATGAGAGTAGTAAAATGCTGAAATCGACAAGATATTTGCTTTGCAATTTATTGCAATAATTCATTTGGTTATTATTTGTGCTATTCTATCCACTAACTGGGACTGCCTCAATTTGCATTCAAGTGTGCATATGTGTGTGTGGCATTGTGTTGGCAAAACTGTTAAAAAAACAACGAACAAACCAATTCTGGCCTACACCCACAGGAAAGTCATGCAATGGCAATTATGACCATGTACGATGTCTGTCTATGATGAGTGTACGAGCAGCATGCTGGGAGGGCACTTGAGACTACAGCTGTGTGAGCTAAGATTCAGGAATTTCGGGTCTTTATTATTATTTATTACTGCCGAAAGTCAATTTGTCATGACTCTGTGCAAAATGCAATGCTCCATAGCAACTTCCTTTGGCAAGTTATTCGTAAGAATTTTTTTATACACCGAACAAATGATACACAGAGTATATTAAGTTTGTGCAAAAGTATGTAACTGGGAAAAGAAATCATTTCCCACTGTTTTGCAGATAGATTGTTTGTATCTTCTAGAAATTAGCATTATTTATCGATTTGCTAACGGAATGATAAAGATCGGATGAGCCTTTCTTCACTTTTAAATCTAACCACTTTTGGTAAAGAGCCACAGATAGAATAAATTTATTACTTGATATTTTCAAATACTTCACATGAAAAGAAACAATTTTGAACAGCTTTGAAATCAGAACAATCTTGAACTTATATGCCTTACTTATAAGAAGTATTGTGCCTAATTAAATTTTTATCTCATTTAAGTAAGAGCTTTTAAGAAAATGAAAATCACACTATTAATGCTACTAAGTCATATAAATTTTAAAGTTATCCCATTGGAAAGATAAGATATAACGGCCACTAAAAATGGTCATTAGTAGTCTTATGGTAAAGACGTTCATTAAAAACTTTTCAGTTTTCTTCAACTTCAGAAAATGACGATATATCGATAATTTTTTTGGACCCGATATATTTGATTTTTGATATTTTCCCTCTAGCTACTATGAGAAATATCGACAACCCTACTGTAGCCTTATCAGCTATTGCCGCCAGCTGTGAAGTAACTAGCCATGAAAAAGCTTCTCAAACTTTGCCGTTCGGATTCGGCGTTAAACTGTAGGTCCTTTTCCCTAGTGCGAAAAATTATAAGCACACACGCCAAGAGATTGGGGAGAAGTTGCTTGGCTTGGCCCCTTTGGGGTGTATAGCTTGCTTATAGCCTATTCACACTACAGTCCATCTACCGTTTACCGTCTACCGTCAAAGATGGTACGTAAGAACTTGCCGTGCCAAATTTTCTTAAAATATTCCACCGTCAGCTGGGAATGTTCCTATCTCATGCTGTTCCAAGCGATATTTTTGGGTCCACCACTAAATAATAGCCATTCCCAACTAAAATATACACAAGCAACGTAGTTTGAATGTCAAAATGGAAATGCCGCGCAACAGAACACCAAATGAAATTTGAAAATATTCCCAAAACTGTTAATTCCGTTTATAAAATGCAATGTATTATTCACTTAATGTCATTAAATTATCTGCTTCGACTCAATTGCATCCAAATGCTTCGATGTACTGGGCAGACCATAAACATTTTGTATAAGTCCGTATCGCCCATATCGGCAATTTGTCGGATGTTTTCTAACACCTCGGCTATCCATCGAGGTATTATGAGCTGCTGTTAAGCAGAGGCCAATACAATTGTTAAATTTACCGAATTTTAATTTTTTTCTTTTATAGCTGGCATATTTACATCATGTGGCAAGAAGAAGCCAATGATGGTGGACGGTAGATGGTGGCCATGTGAACACGAATTTCATTTTTCTACCATCTTCTCAACGTTCCGCCATGATGGACTGTAGTGTGAATAGGCTATTACCCATGTTGCTTGCACTAACGTTTAAAATATTCTATTAATTTTACCGGTCTCTACCGGTACGTACCAGTATACAAATATAAAAATCTTGGTACCGCACAGAGGTTGCTGCCATAGGCCAAAAATAAAAAATTAATGTGAAAATTTTCAAACCCTAACTACTTTAATTTACAGCTAATTGGTCGAGCTTCACAGTGGCATACTTATTTTGCTTTGATTATAACTCTGTTCATTTTTTTTGTACAGTGCACGCGGCTCGCTGCAACATGTTAATTTTGTTAAATTACATTTTTGCTTAAAGCTATATTAATTTAAGTTGAGTAAATTGGATATTGTACATAAAGGTATTGACTTAACTTAACTGCCTAACTCGGCTGTTGATGCTGATCAAGAATAAATATTCTTGATGGGGTGGGAAGTGATTCCCTCTCCCTGTTACATATATTTGCATAACTTAATGATCCCCTTTGACCCATTTTCAATGGGTACAGGGTATAAAAAGCTGTCATTTATATATAAATGATTGGCTTATGTGAGAAAAAAGGAAGCTAACAGCGTCGCTTGTATCGCTAGCGTTCGGTGAATTAGCATGAACATGAAGCCCAACCCAGATTATAAGCGAGCAATTATTTTGTAACAATAACGCGTAATCATGTTGATAAATTTATTCAAATTCTTTAAATAAAATTGATTAGATCTCTGTTAAAATTTAAATAAGATATTTCCACTTATTTTAATATTCAATCTGTATAAAAGTTTAGAATCCAGGTGGATTTCTTGATTAAGCCTCGTATTCAGAATGACAGAAAATTTCTTTCGTCACAGCTCAGCGGCGCAAATGCACATTACGTAATCGAGCACCTCTTAAGGGGGGAACATCTAAGTAGCTCAAAAAAAAAGTGGATTTTGAGAATTTTTTTTTGAATGGAAGTGTATTATAATGCAAATCGAAAATATCTCGTGAATGAGGTATTATTGTTTTTTGATACATTTACTCGAAATGGTTTTAGATTTTTTTGTATCAAAAACAAAATGTCGGTCGTGTATCATTTCTCCGTAGACCCTATTTTCCCGTGGCCGGACACATAACTCAAGCAAATCTTAACCGATCGATCTGAAATTTTGTCAGTAAATCGGAAATACCTATGGCCATCGATCCTTGTAGGATTTTTTTCGATATATCGTGTAATTTATTCATGTATATTTATTCTGCGATGCCTGCACCATACAATTGGCCTTCTAGATCGATGTCCTTCTGTTTATTCTCCTTCCGAGCTGCTTTTAAGTCAAGGCGAGCCTTTTTTGCTCCATCGCTTTATTAATGTGGTACTGGTCCACTTCCTGGCAAAACTTGAAATTTTTCGAGCCGATTGTGAAGTCCATGACATGAAATGTTCTCAAAATTGATATAAGGCCATCGTTAGAAACACTTGTTGCAATATTGGTAGCAATATCTAAAATGCAATAAAAGCCTTTGCCCACACAGTCGAGTTAAATTTTGACACTTAGAAACTTTTGGCGGATTCAATTTTTTGGTATGTTATTTTTAAGACTCTAAAGTATTATTAAAGACAAAAAAAATTTTCGATTTTCAAAAAATTCTACTTAGATGTCCCCCCTTAAACACTTCGAAGGCTGTGTGTCACACAGCATCGTTTACTACCCAGTATACTTTTACATTAGCATGGCCGCTTTGTGGACTGCTAGCTTTCGAATCCCTATTACTTTGTAATCGACAAGTGGGCGATAGCCGAACGCTTTTCGGAGCTCCATTACAACTGCACCTAACAATCTAAGAAATGTAATGGACGGTGTGGATGGGCCGCCCACTAAACGATACACATAGTATGCGCTGTTGTAATGCAGATACTTTACGACGTAATGTACTTTGAACTAAAAGGTATATAGAGTGGTAATATACAAAAAATAAAACAAATCGACTAAAAGCCATATAAAATTAGTTTTTTTTCGCTGATGCGGAGATGCACGCTCACGCCAAACGTCAGAAATCAACTACACACACGCACACATTAATGTTTGTGTGTGAATGCATAAAGAAAACCAAAAAACGAGAGTGATTGATTCAACAAGCATACGAAAGCAGTTCGAATTTTCCACAAACGAAGTTTCGAAGACTTGACAAACTCCGTATGACAACTCGGTATACAAAGTGTAGCGATAGTGTTTTATACTATTGGGCTGTTGTAATGCATGCTGTGGGCTCGCCTCATTTAGCTGTGCGACGCTGGGAGTATATCATACAATTGGAAACACCTTGGCTTTGCTAAAGCTCATGTGATTTTGAAAGTTTTTCTATTTATGTGAAATACTGTAACGAAAGGAATTTCCTGTCGTTCTGAGTTCGTAAAAGTGGGCAATTTAAAAATACATGTAAAAGGCAGAAGGAATCATTTCCCTATCCCATAAAGTATGTATATATATTCTTGATTAGCGTCAACAGACGAGTCGATTTAGCCATGCACGTCTGTCTGTGCCTATTTCAGCAGCTAGAACGTATGAGTCAGTGTACCCGCGCTCATGTGTGTTTGTGCGCGTTTCTGTGTGTTGTATGTGAGTCAAAATTGAAAGCCTTAAGTCGTATTGACAAAATATTTTGACCTTAAATTAATATTTAATTTAAAAATGTGCAATTTAATGGATCAACCGCAAGGATTTCCCATGAAAAGTTCGAGCTAATTTCACTTACGTTAGTCCGTTAGGTAATTTGCGGTTTTATATATTATTCGAAAAAGGCTCATCGGTTGGTGGTATAAAAGCCACGTTACCCTTATGGTTCCCCCAAGTTGTACGGTAAACTCGTCAAAATGATAAAGTTCCTAAAAAAAGTCCGATACAATACAAAGAAACGCACAACCGTTGTACTTGCTAAAAAATATAATGCAAAATTTAACGACTTTATGCGCTTACCTTTGCTTTTCTACCGCTTTATTGGAGTGAATCTTTCTGAGCCAACTAACGGCAACAAGATGTTCAACTTTTGGATAAAGCTCTGGTTTCTTATCGAAATGCTCATCTTCAATTTTGTGCTGGGATGTGAGCTGACCTATGCCATACTGACATTTAAAAGAAGGAACTTTTTGGAAGCCTATCAGACCATTGGATATGTTGGTTTTGTGTTTGTGGCTGATTTGAAGATGATAGCCGTGTTTGGGCGAAAGGCCATGTTGGTCAATCTCATTGGTCAGTTGGAGTCGGTGTTTCCGAAGCGTAAGGAGCAGGAGCAATACGAGGTGAATCGCTATCTGCGCCGCTGTCGCCTGCTCACCAAAGCGTTTGCCGGGCTCTATTTTCTCCTTATCACCATCTACAATATGATGCCTTTTACTAAGTATGCCATTGATCGATGGTTGCGACACTCGTCAGATGCCGTGCAGGCCATGCCTTATTTTCCTACTACACCCTGGAATTGGCATGATAATTGGGGCTATTATGCAACCTACTTGTTACAGGTGTGGGCTGCATTGGCCTCCTCGGCTGGCCATATATCCGCTGATTTGATGATATTTGCTGTGGCGATACAAATGATTATGCATTTTGACTATCTGGCAAAAAAACTGACGGAGATGCAGGTGCAGGCAGACACGGTATCCGGTGGTGGGGCCAAAAATATGGAAAAACTTCAACAACTGATTGCTTTTCATAACAAAATTCTGGGGTGAGCAAAGGCAGCTGCTCACTTTTTCGCTCAGTTGTTCAGTTACTTACTCAGTTAATAGTTTGTGTTCTGATGATCACTACTTGCTCTATTTTTTCAGTTACTCATTAACTTGCTCGACTTTTCATTAGTTGCGCTCACCAAATTATTTGTTGCTGTTGTAGCTCAGAGGCAATCAAGTGAAAGTGAATAACTGAATAAAAAACCAATAAATAGGTGAGCAAAGGAACCATAAAGACCACATTTTGTGTTCAGTTACTTAGTAAACTACTCGTTTTGGTTTACTTGCTCACTAACTTGCTCTTTTTGGTTCAGTTGTTCACTTGCTTTCTCACACTTGATCAGTGAGTAAGTCAGTTCTGTTGCTCACTCAGCTTATTTTGTTGCTCAGTTGTTCAGTGACTCAATTACTTGCTCGTTTATGTTCAGTTACTAACTTACATGCTCTTTTTTTTCATTAGATGCGCTCACTAACTTATTTTGTTTAGTTGTAGCTCAGTGACAATCAAGTAAGAGTAATCAAGTGAACAAATATATATGTGAGCAAAGGATCCGTAAAGACTAGATTTTTGTCATTTAAGTTGATCCTTTTGTTCAGTTATTTACTAACTTGCTCTCTTTTGTTCAGTTGCTTCTTCAGTCGCTCTGTGGCTCGCTTACTCTTATTTTGTTGCTCCAAATGATTAACTAACTAACTTTTTTCTTCAGTTACTCACTTACTTTCTCCATTTTTTTTCATAAGTTGCGCTCACTTACTTTCTTTTGTCACTTTAGTGATTAACTCATTTCTGTTCACACACCCACCAATTATCCCAGAAATTCAAATTTATGTTTTCTAATTTTGTTTTGCAGTCTCACAGATGTGACGAACGCCGTCTTTGGCTGGCCTCTGTTGCTTAATTTTCTGACCTCATCGGTGGTCGTCTGCTTGCAGGGATTTCTCATGACCATTATCACCATGCCTGAACAAGTTTTCAAAATGTCCTTGTTCTTGGTGTCGGCCACAGCAGAGATATTTCTCATTTGCATGTTCAGTCAATGGTTAATTGATGCGGTAAGAAGACTTTTCTTGTGGTGTTTGCATTTCGATTGAAAGTATATTTTTTTTATACAGAGCGCCAGTGTTTCCCGCGCTGTTTACAATATGAATTGGACGTCCGCAGATGTGCGCTTTCGACGTATGCTTGTTCTAATGGCCCTGCGTGCTCAGAAGCCTGTCTTTCTCAGAGCTCCCGCATTTTTGGATGTCTCAATGGAGACCATGAGTTTGGTAGGTCGGTAATCTTCAGTATTATACGAAAATTGCTGTAAAATTGTGCTTTTTATTCACAGTTCTTGAAAATGTCGTATAAGTTCTTCTGTGTTATACGTACAATGTATCAGTGAGGAGATTTAAGGTTAATAAGGCAAAACAATTATATAGAAATCTTATCGCTAAAAACACTTTAAAATATGTAACCGAATAAAATATGCAAAATATGCAAAAACTTATTTTATATAAAACTCCATATTTCAGATCACATATTATCCTGGTAGGTCAGGGTTACTAAAAGGTCAACAACAGAAGATAAGAGATAAAAAATACGTTTGATTTAAAAACGGCTAAACGATTTGCCATAAAACTGTTTTGAAATACATTTTTCCATATAAGGTACCCGGCGTGCATTGCTACACACTCTTAAGAATTTTAAACACAAAACGAAAAAGTGAAGCTTAATAGACAATTGCCATCTATCAAATTTCATTGATAACACAGTGCTACAGTGCGAAATAACCTGGGTATTGGCATATCGTACGCGTTAGAGCAGGTCGCGTATAGCACTTCCTCATACTTGGTTTTCCTCGGGTACCCGTACCCCCAAAATCTGAAGTTATGGCCCAAAAACCGTTTATTGATCTTTTTGCCCACTTAAATTGAAATAACTCGCCAATGGACCATCTGATTTTATATAACTTTGCCAATTCTGATAGCGACGAGAAAAGTCTAATATATTATATTCATAGGTTTAGTGATTTACCGTGATGGCTGAGAAATGCGGGTTACAGATCTGGTATTTTTAACTTTTTTTTTTCGAAATTTGTACTTTGACCACCACTGGTTTCACTATTTTATTCTATGCGATTTTTCCTTAAAGTCTGCGTTGAACAATTGTTCTCCCGATGAATTTAGTTACCTAATGGCGAAGTTATTCGCGGATATCTGAGCACACTGCGAAAATCTAGTAATCTTTTTAAGTGTGTTGACAGAAAATCGATTAATTTAACATTAATGCCCCAAAAAGTATAGTTTGCTAAAGTTTAGTGGGAAATTTAAATATAGTTTTTCATGTTATTACATTGTTGATTTGACTCCTGGCCCTATAGGGTAACAGCACACAAGAAATATGAAAACATTTATGTGATTGTGTAATAACATGAAAAACTATTTTTTGATCTACCTTCTGTTTACCCGTCGATTTACACGTCTTCGTGTCACTCTTAACAAATGTTTAAATATCTTTACGCCGATTGACCGAAACCTCTTATTTACCCGTTTTTTATTGCCAACCATTAAATCTTCGTGATAGTCTAAACAAATCATAAAATTTTGTATTTTTCCGGATTTTTTGGACCGATCTTGATCTTGACCCGTCAATTAACTCGAAATTTCGCGACTTTCGGACCGTTGGATCTAACCATTTACGCTTCTACAATAGCCATCTATCAAATCTTAATGATTCCCAAAAATCATAAAATTTTGCAAATTTTGCAAAAAACCAAGCTCAAATAATCATTTTTGACTATACGGCTTACTCTTCCTATATATGCCGTCTATTAAGCCTTCAAAATTATTTTTGATCATATGTAGAGTTCGCAAATCCTCTTTTATTTATTAACGCCTGCGATTTTATAAATACTCAAATGAAAATTTGACAAAATTCGCGGTTTTTAGTCTACACCTCTTATTTACGCGTCTTCAATTGCTATCTATCCAATCTTCACGATTATCTTCTCCTCCTTTTTACTTGCCGGCTTACGCATCGTTATGATACTTATTAAACTGAAATGTGAATTTTTGGGTTCAATATTTCGAACGATTTTTTTACCAAAAAAATTTGTTCCTTTCGACCGTAGTTTTAAAATATTTACTCGTTTACGTGGGATTTTTAATTAGTATAAATCCAAATTTTCACCTCAATCTGCCTTTATTTAAAAAGTTGCATAAAATCCGCTGTCTACATATCAGTACCAGAAAACCAGTAGACAGAAACAAATGTATGGATTAATTTCGGTTTCTAATTTACTTGTAAACATTTCGGTAAGTATTTATTCACTAAAATTGGCTGCCTAATTATTATTCGCCGGAGTGTTGCTAATGGACACAGAGTAAAGAGAGCCAAAATCTCAACCGAAACCAAAATCTTTTCCTTCCTTATCTTTCTTAATGTCTCTTATTACATTGCCACTTTGTTCGGAAGAAAACGTATGTATTCACACTTAATGTTGTTGAGCGACCACGTTTTGCGAGTTACTGTCTTCCTCTGAATGTGAGTAAAAACAAATACTTAAACATTCATACATGTATGTAAAAGAGAGTGTCCTGACTGATTCACTGACTGACTGACTAACTGATTGGCCATCTTCGCAGAGCCCGAACGGAAAGAAATTTGGACAGGAGATTCCATTAGTATTCAAAATGCGTACTAAGTCGGGAATTTGGAAAATACCACCCGGAAAAGTCGGAAAAGCGTCGGAAAATATTAAATGGGAAAAATTTTATTTCGATGAAACTTGATTTGTAAGCATAGTACGTAAAATAATAAAGTGTTTTCCCGATTTTGGAAAGTTGGCCTACGATGAAAATGGCCGGAAAATTCTGCACGGAAAAAACTATTTTTCCTCCGATTGGCTTGAAACTCGATTGGTAAGGATAGAATACTTTTATATAGATTTAATCCAACGGTCGTAAAATTCCAACTCAGACCGGTTTGTAGTCATAACAATCTAAATTACAATATTTGAAATGTGGTTTTTCAATGTCGGAAAATCCGCCCCCTAAATAAATATTTTTCATGCGATTGGCTTGAAACACGGTTTGAACTGACAAAATGCGAATTTATTTGTGATTTCATTTTCCAATGTTGGAAAATCAGGCCCCCCGGCGTGAAAATGCCCGGAAAATACTACATGTAAAATAACTATTTTTAATCGGATTGATTTGAAACACGGTTTGTAAGGATAGAATACGAAATAATTTGACGTGTGATTTTTCAAAGTCGAAAAATTCGCCCCCGGAGTAAAAATTCCCGGAAAATTCAACATGCAAAATAAGTATTTTTCATCCGAATGAATTGAATCTTGGGTTTTAGGGCCAAAATGGGAATTCGTTTGTGTTTTCATTTTCCGATGTTGGAAATACCGGGATGGGATGCGGGTGGTATGTGGATGGGGAGTGGTTGGGAAGTGGATGGGATGTGGGTGGGATGTAGGCGGGAAGTGGGAGGGATGAGGGTGGTAAGTTCTTTTGGAAGTGGGTGGGAAGTGGTTGGGAAGTGAGGGGAATGTGGGTGGTGAGTGGATGTGAAGTGGATGGGATGTGCGGGATGTGGGTGGATTACGGGTGGGATGTAGGTGGGATGTGGGAGGGATGTGGGTGGGAAGTGGGTGGGATGTGGGTAGGCTGGGCGTGGTGTGTTGTTTTGAAAGTGGGCGGGAAGTGAATGGGATGTGGGTGGTAAGTGAGTGGGAAGTGGGTGGGATGTGGGAGGGAAGTGGGTGGGATGTGTTATATGTATATATGTTTAGTTTTAAAATGTTTTTGGCACACCGCCATCTTAACAGCTTGGCGCCGGTATCTGGTCGATTGGCGACAGTAATCTTGACAGTAAATGGAAGAGAGGAATGAACAGTTTTTATTCGCTACTGCTACCCTAACATTTTTAAAGTGCGCGATGCTTAGATCCAACAATGAAGAGCAATGTAGAACAAACATTAAAGTAAGTACAGTAATTTCATGCATAACATGAAACGATTTGTTTGTGAAATAAAGTGTACAGGGTTGTCCATATTCGCGGACCCATTGGCAAGATATTTTGACAGGATGTCAGATCGCTTAAGACATACCGCGTTTGAGCGTCAGTTCAAGCGATTTTTACCATGGAACAATACCAGGGCTAAATTAATAATCAAGTCAATTGAAAACTCAACGTGCTTTTAAAAAATCACATTACTCACATGAAGGACCGTAAAAACAACCGTATTTACGCCACTGAAAACCTCAGGAGATTCGAGTGCCTCTTCATGACGAAAAAGTCACAGTGGTGCGGCGTTAGTGGAAAACGGGTAATGGGCCGTTTTCTTCCAAAATGAAAATGGCCAGCTGTTACCATCAACCAGGCGTTACCGAGATGACAATTTTGTGATGCCAATTATTCGTCGAAAAGCGTATGAGGCAGTTCTGGTTTCAACAAACGGCGCTCAGCAAAGTCCATAACAATCGATTTTCTGAAGAAATTGTCTCGGGCTTTATTCGAAAAGTGGTGATTTGGTGGCACCGCGTTCTTGTGGGGATACTTGAAGTCAAAGGTATACGTTAACAAGCCAAGACCGTGGAAGAGCTCAAGGACAACATTCGTGAGAAATAGCCGCTACGAAATGTTGGCGAAATCGATGGAAAATGCTAAACCACCCCAACCAAGCGGAAGCATTTAAAAAAAAAAAAAAATGATGTAAAAAATTTACGTTGGAACAAATTAAATGATTACCAGATTGCCAACCGCCAAATTTTTATTTTTTCTTTGATTTTTAAGGGGTGGAATATAGGCAACCTTAATTTTTTTTTGATTTCCTTAGCATGCAGACACTATCTTTGTGTTTATTTTAGAGACGGGTATTTTTCAATTGTTGTGGATTTTCCGTATCAGGCTGTCTCACTTTATCGTATGCATGCTTAGCTAATCGAAATTGAAATTGATTTCCGTTTGATTGTTGTTACGCAGATATTGCAAGAGATATCACAAAGTGATATTTTTATACCAAAAACCGTAACCATAACCAACACGCGAAACAAAATAAGATTAATAACCGTAACCCGTACCATAACACATATAACTGAACAGTAATATAATATAAAAGTATCCGTAACCGATATTCGTTTTGGTTTTAATCTGTGGATTCAATCGAACCGAAATAGATTTTTCTTTATTTTTACGTGAAAATTCGAAAAAAATATGAGACAGCTCGCAGTAATTTTACGTAGTTAAAAAAACACAAAAGTTTTTTTTTTTTCACGAGGGCGGCATTGGACTTGATCCGAATATTTTTTAGAGAGATCAAATTTTCAGCATCAACATCTGTCCGGCCATGCCTATGTCGACTCGGAATATAGCCATGTCCAGACAGACGGACATATGAACAAACTGATCTCAGAGATGAAAAGAGATAGAGGTTTGACATATACCTGACATAAACTTATTATACGTGCAGATCAAGTTTATTTTAAATTTTTACAACGCCCCCTCCCTCCCTCGCAATTTGGAAAATACGTCGTTAATTTTATTAATGCCTATTTGATAAAGATCGGATGAACGGGTTTCAAGTTGTGAGCAAAAAAAGACCAGTAAACCGCCCTACCCACACAAATTACACAGAATATAAGCCAACAAAGACAATCCTGAATGAGAGAGAGGTGATATTTATAAAAACATTTGTCTAAATACGTAGACGACATTGACAAAGAAGTTGACATAATTTTAGAAACACAACCCCAAAAACTCATAAATAGATTGATCACCGAAATTACAAACAAACCATGGCATACAAACCTTAACCTCTTTACGAATACGAAAGACAAAATGAGTAAGGAGAACAAAAACAATGCAGTCTACGAAATTAAATGCGCGGGAGCAAAGGGAGAAAGCAGCAATGGAACTTACATTGGAACATATAAAATATGTGCTAAAAGGAAAAACAACAACAGCCTTAGCAAAACGCATGAACAAAACGGGTCACACAGAATGCATTGGTATTAGACTTAGAGCATAGATGGAAAACGAAATTGGCACTGGAGAGCTTACGATCACAGGAAAAAGGGGAGGATTCAATTAATTTTAGAGAGGATATCGAGCAGACGAATTTTATTTATGCTGCGGTGATCACCAGGGAAAGAAGAAATGTGCGACATCAAATACAAAAACAATAATAATAGTTTTAAAAACAAGAAACAAATCAACTATTAATTGTGCAATACAACAAAACAATGACGACCACGAGCAAAGGTACTTAAGTTAAGTAGTGTAGTGAATATGTATGTATGTATTCATGTTTATTAAACAAAATATACAGACTCCGCGTAGGAGGAAAACTTAGCCAAAAAGTGTTTAAACTCCATTGAAGAAAGACGGCCAAAATTAAAAACCCCAAACAAACCAACAAATACACTACGAAAACGGCCCAACAACACATCAACATTTTGAAAATAGCTTTTACACATCCGGTCAACTTCACCAGCTATTGGCGCCAGCTGTAAAGTAACTAGCCAAAAAAAGCTTCTCAAACCTTACCGTTCGAGCTCGGTGTTAAAATTTTGGGTCCCTTTCTCCTTTGCGATGAATTATGAGCACACAAATTCTGACCAAAGAAAGTAAGAAAACAATTAAAAGAAGAAAAAATTTAACATATTCATATTTTAAATTGTTCGTCACACTAAAAAGTTGCCATGTGCAAGATTTATCTTGCAATGCTATCGTAGGCTACACTTAGTTGGTGCTCGAGCCAGGATTACATTTACCAAAAATTTTTATTCCGTAGAAAAGTATGGGAACAATGAAAGAACTCGCATTTGGATTTGATGGGGTTGATGCTAAGTGCATTTTAATCGGCCCGTAACATAAGACTAACATTTGACAGATCATTGACTAACAGATACACGCATTACTACACAGAAAAAAAAATGGTAAATGCAACATTCTCCATTGGTAAATTCACCAAATTCCGCATTTAATTTTCGCCCAAAAGTTTTTCCATTTAAAAACAAAATGTCAGCACTTTTGATTTTTGTTTATACAGAAAAAATGCAAATTTGTGCGCTCTGAATATAAATTTTAGTTGCAACGAAGTATACAAACTTATATTAATTACATTGAAAACTTTGACTTACTTTAGGGGGACTCGAACTCGGTTCCCTTGGACTAAACACGATAGGAATAACAACCAAATGGTTACTAATATTGAATCTGTCTATAAGCATACAACCGTAAATGCTTGCTTGTAATTCTCAAGTTGTAACTCCTTACTAAGCCGATATAAAACAAATGCGGCACGTTCTTAAAATCGTTTGACATCCCTCACTTATAAAAGCACTTGCCATGAGTAAGTATATAATTATCACTAAACTTGAGCAATTTAGTTTTTCAGATTGCATAAAAAATATTATTAAATATTTAATTAGTTTATTTCAGCTTTAGCTGCATATATGCAAGTACGTATATCAGACATTCTTACCTATGGCAAAGAATAATTACAGCTTACCGAAGGAAAGGTGGGCACACACAAATGTGTAGATTGCACTTGAGCCAGCCCACAGCTGTCGACAATTGGCAGAGAAGTATGGGAAAAAAATACAATAAAAAACACTCATAAATGCAAACAAAAGTGGCAACGGGAATATAATTTATAATGTTGCGCATACAGCAAAAATGTCAAACACGCCCTCAAGCCTCCCCGCCCACGCCCACACACTCACACATGCGAGAAGTTTATTTAAATTAAATTGGCGGCAAGCAAAAGCTGGAACAAATTAAGTTGCCGATATGAGGCATGCAACACACTGACACACTCGCAGCTTATCGCATGCAAATCAGCAAAATGGAGACTGAGTGTGCGCTCATTACGAGTATTAAAATGTATTTGTGTGTGGCAAGCAAAACAATAAATGTGTGGCAAATCTAGATACTGCAAAGAAATGCTGCAACATGTGGCAACAACCACAGCAGCAGCAGCAGCACACAAACCATTTTTCTGTCTTTTGTCTTCCAATGGAGTTTCCTTGGCTTGTGCTCTGTTTTTTTTAATTTGCAAACTTTTCGTTTCATTTTTCGTGTTGTTTTTTTTATGTCTGCGATGCAGTTCAATGATTAAAGAGGCAAACGCCCAGAAATTGGTTTACCATTTTTCGCCATGGGCATGTTGCAAGCACTGGGCATAAGAATTTTTTAATTTGAACGTTGGGCGGGTATTTTTTTTGCATTTTGGAAAGGCAAGCGGCCGATAAGATCACAACATAATACCCAATATCCAAATAATGAGTGCTAATTGCTCAAAGCAAGGAAGTTCAAATCGCTTACTAACCGAAAATACACACTCTCAGAGCGGGGCAATTAAAGATTTGTTGTTTTCCGATAGACAACGCAATTGAAAGCAAGGTCATGGCATCAGAGCAGGGCAGCGTGTGTGCAGTTAGTGACAAACGCAGCCACGCAACATGTTGCCGAATGCAAGCGCTGGCAACATGCTGCCGCCTGTCAACATTCAATTGATACACATTCTTCGGCTGTTGGTTTCGCCTCGTTCGGCTGTGGCTTAAAACTTGCTTTGAGCCGCGATTAACGTTGTAATTCGATTACTCTTGTGCCACATTGTTCTGCTCGTGCTCTGCATTGTTGTTGCTGTTGTCTGGGTCTCGGGCGGTATATATTGGAGCCAGCAGCTGACAGTCAGCACAGTTCGTTAACAGTCCTAGTCGTGATTCTAGGAGGTTCAACCAGCGTCCCAGCGACCAAGTGTTTGTTGTGTCGTGTGTGTGTTAGTTTAGTTTTGCTGTGTTTTCTCCCCCCCTCCACACCAATCCTTGAAACGGGACAGACGTACACCCGTGCTCCTGTTTTCCTGCAACTCAACACTTTGTGATTAAATTGTGAATAAAAATGAAGCCATTCGTAAGTATTAAGAAAGCCATAAAGGGATCTGCATTGTAGAATTTGATCTAGCCGCAACAACAAGTGAACTGATAATCGACTTTTTAGTTTGTGCAAATGTATCTAACAGGGAGAAGGAATCTCTTCCGACCCTATAAGGTATAAATATTCTTGATCAGAATCAGTTGCCGAGTTGGTAAAGCCATCTTCACTATCTCAGAGATAGTAAGAGATAGAGGTTGGACATGTATGGGGCATATATCTTTTACCTGCAGAAAGATCAAGTTTATTTAAAATTTTCGGCAAGCCACCTTTCGTCCCCGCAATTTAGAAAATACGTTACATCTCCCACAGTCTTGTTGTTTCTTCTAAACATATTTACTAATCACGATTGTCAAACGATTTGCCCAAAAAATGATAAAGTTTGGGTGTTTGATACTCAAGTTATGACCAAATGGTAGTAGCGCCATCTATTGGTCAGTTTTGAAATCCCTTAACCAGCATTGTTCAAAGCATTGTTCGATTGCTTGGCATTTTATTGCATTTTGCGTCAAAAACCGTCTAATAATAAAATCCCACAAGCAACCTGCATCACAGGACAAACAAAGCTTCCACAAATAAAATCCATCAAAGCCGTTGACATGTTACTCCTCCTCAACCATTCAACCATTCACCAGGTGTGCCACCCATACATAACACATAATCGCATCGCATGCGGTAATATCCACGAATTAGCTCAACAAGTATCTGGGAATCATATCAGATGGTTGCGCCTGAAAGCGCTCGAAAGTGAGAAGTAAGAAGGCATGAAGCCATAAGATAGGCGTGTCGGGGGATGGGGCAGACTAATTGCCAGCTTTGGCAAAAAACGAAAGAAAGCGAATGGAAAACGTTGGCGCAAGCGTAATAATATCAAATTAGGTTACCAGAGCAATAACTGGAAAAAGCTTCAAGTGAGTGACAGATAGTCAGGAGAATTGTGGGGATAAGTTGAAGGCAAAGATAGTCAACGAGATGTGGATGCATTGCAATTATATCAAGGCGTTTGGCAACTATCAAACAAAAATTGTATAATGTAGATGTGTCTTGGTCGAATGACCTATAACAGAGATGCTTACAGCCAGCTTAAGGAAGTGCAGACATGAAGGAAATAATGTTTATTGTTCACAAAATTAACCTTTTTGGAAAAGGGTTGGAAATTTATATTTTTTAATAGATTTGGAGCTCAAGAACATTTTATTCTTTTAACTTGTCGATGAGATAAATTTTAGTGTAATTTCACAGAAAGGAACACTCAAATAAGATGCCTTTTCAAACGTATTCAGATTTCAAAGCGACAAAATTTTCATCAGAAAATGTACCAAACTAAAAATTACAGTAGCTGTAGGTTTGTGACAGATTAGACTAGATAAAAGATATATTCACCCTTAGGGTGACGCGCACACATGCAGCTGACAGATGAACTGACGGCAAAACTTAAGGCTGATCATGACAAATAACATTAGTGACCTTTTGATAATCAATCATAGAACTTTATTACAGGCTCGAGGTCAATAAGTTATATTTTGTTTTCCCCACTAACAACAGAAGGGCCGATACGGGGTACGCACACCCACAAAGCTTCTGTGATTTGGCAATTGCTGCTGTGTCGGATTTTGCTACAAGTCTGCCTTTGGGATTCCCAAGCAGTCATAGCTGTTCCGTCATGAGGTAGAAGACAGGCAAAGATTGCTGATGATTGAATTGAGGAAGTTCATGAAATAGCTTTACGATCAACCAGACTCCTTTATGGTGTTGTGCGAGAAATGTGATAAACAAAATCACAACTTATTGACTGACTGACTGATTGGTGACTACCTCATAGCCCTAACCATAACAAATAGGAAGCTGAATTTTTCACAGTAGTTTTATCTTACACTGCAAGTGAGTACTTAGATCAGATTTTAAAAAATTCTGCGGGGAAATGTGGAAAATTCTCACTATTTTGTTAATCATGGATCTATATACAAATTCTAACATTAACAGTATATCCCAAGCAGACGACTGTTAAACAGTGGTATCCAAACTCACACAATCGAGCATTTAGCTTGTTTTCGTAGCAGCGAAACACGAAGTAAAGCAAAACTACGACTGATCGCGTGTTTAACAGTTCAGCATGAGCAACAAGCAAAGGAACATGTTTTTTTTTTTTAACTGTTACATTGTTTCGCCCACAACAAAATGTACGTTGAAGATCGCTGTCGCTACTCTTGTAGTTATTTTGACTTTGCTCCAAACAAATAAGCAAAAATATTAGATCAGTGATGGTCACGCCTTGCCTGCTGGTGCCGAAGACTTTTTACCGAGCGCATGCTAAAGCTTAGGCCAAGAGAGTAAACAGAGTCAGTCGCTGGCTAGCGTTCGATGCAATGAGGCCACCAATATACTTTTAGTTTTAAGCCTCACTTTTCTTGGCTAACTCTGTTTTAGAGAGACAGAGCAAGAGAGAAGAAAGCTAACAAACGACAGGGTTCCTCAAACAGAGAGTACGGAAATGTGACTGTCTCTCTCTCTAACACTCAGTGATGCACGACTTCGACAAGCATTCAGTGTGAATTGACGAGTGTGTTCGGCCCCCAGGGACATTCTAGATTTTTTATACAACTTGCTCTCTTTCGTGTGCCGAGGACAGCCCCTGTGTAATGCAAGCGGTATGGCTAAGTGCTCAATGTCCTTCTCAAACTTGCTTCCTTACTAGAAGCTGCAGTGGATCAGTGAATTCTCATAAAGTCTTTCGGCTCTGTTCTATATTATTCCAACTTATTACTTCATCTTTCTCTTTCACACAGTTTCTGGCTGCCGCTTTGCTGGTGTCGACGGTATCTGCCTCCTGGCATGGCGCCGTATCCACACAATATCAGCACTTAGATCCCCATAGTCATACCTATTCGTATGGCTATGCCGATCCCAATTCACAGAAGCACGAGACACGCGCTCATGATGGCACCACTCGCGGCTCTTACTCCTATGTCGATGGACACGGCCATCTGCAGTCTGTGGCCTATACCGCCGATCCCCATCATGGCTTCAATGCTGTGGGCACAAATCTTCCTCAGGCCCCTCACGCTCCAGTTTATGCGGCCGCTCATGCTCATTCCGCTTATGTGCCATATGCTCATCATGGACATGGCATTCATATTCCAGTGCTGACCCATGGCGGCGTTCCAGTCGATACTCCCGAGGTGCAACATGCCAAGGCCGCTCATGCAGCTGCCCATGCCGCTGCTGCTCATTCGGCTGGAGCTCATCATTTGTACAAGCGTTCGATTTATGGCGGCGGTTGGGGCTATGGTGGTGCTCATGCTGCTCATGTGCCACTCACTCACGGAGGTGTGCCAGTCGATACTCCCGATGTGCAGGCTGCCAAGGCTGAGCACTATGCCGCCCATGCCAAGGCTCTGGGACATGTGGCTCATGCTCATGGCGCCCCCATCGAGACGCCCGAGGTACAACATGCCAAGGCCGCTCACTTTGCTGCTCATGCTGCTGCCCGTTCAGGACATGGTCATGCCATCGCTCCCATTGCTCATGGTGGATACCATGTGCCCGTGATTCACAATGGAGTGCCCGTGGACACTCCCGAGGTGCAGCATGCTAAGGCCGCTCACTATGCCGCTTACTCGCAGGCTGCCGCTCACGGCAGCTCGCACAGCTCCTGGGATGATGGTCACTACAATGGACAGTGGGATGCCAGCCACGATAGTCACTCTCATGGTTATGCCAGCGGTTATGCGCACAAAGGTCCCATCCACATTCCGGTCATCCATAACGGAGTTCCTGTGGAGCCCGCAGAGGTGCAGCATGCTCGTGCTGCTCACCTAAACGCAGTGGCAGCTGCTAGCCATGGTGGAGCTTCCCACGGTGGTTACTATGGTGGTGCTCACGGTGCTCACGAGGACGATGGCCAGTACCATGCGCACTACGATCACTACTAAAAAGGATAACAAGCCTGATGTTTTCTGTTTCACTCTAACCGACTACCGAAGCCACCTAGCGTATACGTATCTGTCCCTCTCTAGCAGCATTCTACACTCTCTCTCTCTCTGTATCTATCTCTATCTTTCGCACACACAAACACCAAATCACGAATACGAATTGTAAGGGAGATGTAATCTTCTTACTTGCCCAATACTTTACGATCGAAATTGATTCTCAACTTTAACTTTCTATCTATTCATACTATTTTTTTCTATGAATCACTGCCAAAAGATCAAGTTCAACACTTGACTAGCTAATTTCCAAAAACTTACCTCATCTATCTGCTCTTCTTCATCTTCTTCGACCTATTGTTGTACTTACTTCTTTGGAGAAACGCTGTACGAGTGTGTTGTAAATAACTGTTGTAATTTTTATATCTATATATCTGTCATCTATAACAGATAAAAATCTATATTTTATATGAAACTGCAAACAGACAAATAAACTGCAAAAATGTATTTGATCACAAATTGACTTTGATCGACTCATTAATGGAATTAGCTAAGCTTTTTTTCATCTATAATTTTCAGATTTCCAAGCTGAACAAATAAACCGCCAGTAAGTTATTTGGGTTATATAAAGGGGTCTATCTAATGGACCTTGATATCATGTCGCGTAACTTTCTCAAGTCTTCGTAAAATGGTAAATAGGAATGGTCCAAAACGTGACATTAATAGCTCACCAAACTCGCCTCTCAATTGGTCCATGGTTTGGCGGGCCTATTGAAACCACAAGCCCAATTCTTCCTTAAAAAGATGTCGGTAATCTTAAGCTCAATTGTTGAGAACAGCGACGAATTGGTTATAACTTTATCAACAGATGGCGCCACTATTTGAGTTTCTTTGGTTAGCTTTATAACTAACTTTATCAAATAATAACATCACTTGCTAAACACAATAAACTGAATATGATCGAAGCGACGCTGGCAGAATTCGCGGGAGAGATTCGTCGTCAGCGATGGAACAAACTTCATCTCGAAGGCGTGCGATGAATATCGATAGGTGACTGCAGCTATCGCGTGAGGGAACTCATCGGGGATGCCACAGCTACTCCCTCCCCAGTGACCAGGTCGGGAGCGAATCTAACCTTACGAGGTCGTTCGTATGTACGTAGCGTCTTTGGTGGTTGTGAGTCGCTTCAAGTTTCTTGTTCCTTCGTCACAAACGCCGGCTTAAGGCGCTCCGTTGAAACAGCTATTTCCTTGCCATCGATTTTAATGACAAAGACTCGATCCGGAGGTCGTTTCACCACCTCGTAGGGCCCAGAATATGGAGGTTCTAATGGTTGTCGTTGGTGCTGGCGATGCTCTACCGTAGACGACGATAGCGGTGAGATCTGTGAGGGTCGGGGCAGGGTTGCTCCAACGGTTTCCTGACAGGAGCCGCAATTTGTCGCAGAACAACTGTGTCTTGCTGTGACGATTCGTTGGAGTAGAAGTTATGACGAGATTAACCTTGCGTAGCGGCCGTTGCTTCGATTGGGCGTCGACAAGCAAGTTCGCCCAAGCAGGATGAGGTTCCTTTTCGTCAAGCCGGTAGTTCTTCCTCTGGTGGAGGTTGCTTTTCGTTGTGCCTCTGGTTGAGGGCTTAGTTGTGCCTCTGGTTGAGGGCTTGGTTGTGCCTCTGGTTGAGGGCTTGGTTGTGAGGTGGCTGAGTCAGTAGTACTGGGTATTGTACCCCGAGTAGAGACATGCGTTGTTTGGTCGATGAGAAGCATTTAGACGAGGTTTGGCCAGGCAATGCGCCCGACGACGAACCCGTCGAATTGTTGTTGATCCTTCACTGGATGCAAGGATACGCTGATCGTGTTAGTAGCATATGTGTTATGCTGGTGGAGGCGGCGGCCGCTGTAGTGGATGCCGCCGTTGTCGAGATCCGAGCATTCATCCGTAGTCCCGTTGTTAGCCACAAGATGATGATGCTGGTGCGATAAAGTTCGTGCTGATAACGCGAAGGCCGCGGGTTCGGTCCCCCCATGGGCCACCACTTTAGTTATCTTTATAACTAACTTTATTAAACAATAATATTACTCGCTAAATACAACAAATTGAATATGATCGAAGTTACGCTGGCAAAATTCGCGGGAGCGACTTGTCGTCAGCGATGGAACAAACTTCATCTCGAAGGCGTGCGATGAATATCGATAGGTGGCTGCAGCTATCGCGTGAGGGAACTCACCGGCTAATCCCTTCATGCGATAGCTCCAGCCACCTATCTATATTTATGGATGCTATCGATATGAGGAGAGTGAAATTGAGGAGCAGAAGAGTCTGCCCGCCTTTTCCGACGTCGTCGCACATAATATTATTATTATTACGATTATTTAATCGTAGAACTTGCACATATTATTGTACTCAAACAATCACTTTATTATTAAATAATGTTTGTTATAAAGATAGCTAAATTTAAAAAATTACCAATAGATGGCGTCACTTTTGAAGCGCTTGTGGCTACGCCACATTAACCATTTAGTTGTATTAACTGATTAGATGAGGATTCAATTTTAAGTTTATTAGAGACGGCGCACAGTGGCAAATTTTGCGTTGCAAAAATCAAAACTTGATGGTCGATTTTGTTCACCACTTTAACTTAATTTAATAAAGGGAGCCCCAGATAGCCCGAAAATGTTTGGTTTATTGAATTTAATCAATTATTTTGGTTTTTACAGTTGTTCAAAGTTGAACAATTTTTCAAACTTATAACTTTTTGTATTTTTTTGGTTTCAAATGTTACGTTTGGGAACGTATAAAAACCAGAGATTAAAACCCGAACGAATAACGGTTTGGGTTACGGTTACTGTTTTGGCCGATCGCTTTTTTCCGGTTACGGTTATATTACGGTTGTGGGATATCGGTTACGGTACTGGTTACGGTTATTTAGCGAATTCTGTTTCGGGTTTCGGTTACGGTTACGGTTACGCTCATTAGTATGAAATATCACTTTGCAATCTTGTAGCCAAAAGCGGCCCCATTTGGAATCTCATTTATTGAGTAAATCTACTAAGCTCCAATTTTATATACAGAATTTGCACCTTTATTTCCGCCTATTTTAAAGTTTAACATTATAAGTTTTAACTAAAAGATAAGAAACTACTGCATTCACAGAAGTATCGTGCTAAGTTTAATTAATTAGATAAATATACATTGGTCAACGTATATAATATCTGACACTAAACATTTTATTTTACAAACATTTTTGCATGTTCTTTATGTTATGTTTATGTTATGTTTGTTGTTTGTTTTTTATGTTATGTTTTTTCTATATCATAAGAAAACAGTTCCCGGTAAAATGATGGATTTAGCCCTTGTCATCGCGCACAATGTTAATAATATTTACAAGCAAACTGATCTGTTCTGTCTATGTACAGTGTTTGCCAACTTTTTGCGGGCTTAGCAAGCTAGATCGGCATTAAAAAATAGCTAGAAGTGGTTGTAGCTAGCAAAGTAGCTATGTATATAAATAGCTAGCATAGTTTTTCTTATTATTAAGGCTAGTTTCTCAGATGCTGACAAATTTGTCAGAGCCCATTTAATTACATACATAGCTCAGGATCTTTTTCGGTATGCTTCTAAAGTTGTAATGGCTGGTATGTCATTTACCCAATGTATACACTCCATTCGAGTCCAAACCTCCGTAGCCGCCACAGCCTACTGACAAACAGCACTAAGCCTTTGCAGTCTCCACAGCCTATTATGGTAGTGTCTCCTCCGGTTTACTGAGGTAGCTTCCGTTGCTCCCATCGCTGCTGTTGTCGTCACCTACCAGCTACTTTTAAATCCGTATTAAACTAATACGCCCGGCGAGTAGGAGCCGCCTCCAGTCAATGGAGCTGGCTGTGGCTATGAATATTGCCTCTGGTTTAATGTGCTAATTCTAATCTTCCGATGCGCTTTTGGTTGTCGCTATAGCAGTATGTCTTAGTGGTCAAGTTCTGCTCCCGCAGGCCAAAAGAAAGGACACTGCTTATACCTCCAACCCTACATAAATGCATCCATGAAAGTGCCCATGGCATTGTATATATATGTATAAATAAGCAGAAAAATTTAGTAAATAAATTCATATGTATGTAAAATGTTCATTGTACGAAAATCGAAATTTTTACTAGTAGAGGAAAAACCGAAATTAACCCATATATTTGTTTCGGTTACGGTACTGATAACCGGTTATGTAAATAAAGGTTATACGGTTACGGTTATAAAAAAAATTTTTTTTTCGGTTATGGTTACGGTTTCAGTTTCAATTTTTAAAGTGTTTTTAGCGGTTACGTTAGTTACGTCGGTTTTAAACTCTGATAAAAACCAAACCAAAAACAAGTAAGACCGTTGCAGTCGAGTAGCCCGACTTCAATATACCCTGTACAATTGACAACCAGGGGGTAAATTAAAGGCCGCTCCATCCGGTACCATCCGGAAAGTATGCAACATTTTTTTGGTGGGGGGGGGGTGGTATCGGGGGGCTTATTCGGCTTGATCTTTTGCTCATAACTTCTACGTACCGTTCCTCCGATTTTAATCATTTCTTCGGCAAATCGCTTTATTTTTATTTATTAAAATGTGACGGTTGCAGATATAACGTTTTTTCCAAATTACGGGGGGGGGAGGGGGGGGCGGTGGTCAAAAATTTGAAACAAACTTGATCTGCGTACAGATAAAAGAAAGCATTTGTCCCATACATATCAAACCTCTATCTCTTACCATCTCTGAGATCGACGCGTTCATACAGACAGACGGACGGACGGACAGACGGACATGGCTAAATCGACTCGGCTATTGATGCTGATCAAGAATATATATACTTTATAGGGTCGGAGATGTTTCCTTCTCCCAACCCTTTTACCCATTTTTTAATGGGTACAGGGTATAAAAAAACGAGCGTAAGTTAAAGTCGGCATAAACCATTACTCATAAAAAAACATGTGGTAACAGTGTTCCCGCGTTCCTTAGAGTGACCATCCAAAAGTATGCAACATTTTTTTAGGGTGGTAGCGGGGGAGGACTTGGTTCACTTTTTGCTTATAACTTGAGAACCGTTTATCCGATCTTTATCATTTCTTCGGCAAATCGATTAATTTTGCTAATTACTAACTATCTTTAGAAGGTACAACTCCTCTATCTTTAAAAATTGTAGGAGATATAACTTTTTTCCAAATTGCGGGGGCGGGAGGGGGCGTAGCCAAAATTTGAAACAAACTTGATCTGCGTGCAGATAAAGGAAGCATTTGTCCCATACATGTCAAACCTCTATCTCTTACCATCTCTGAGATCTAGGTGTTCATACAGACATACGGACGGACGGACAGACGGACGGACGGACGGACGGACAGACGGACAAGGCTAAATCGACTCGGCTGTTGATGCTGATCAAGAATATATATACTTTATATACTCGGAAATGATTCCTTCTGCCTGTTACATACATTTGCACGACTTTAGTATACCCTTTTTACTCTACGAGTAACGGGTATAAAAACGTCTGGCCTTTTTCTTGTGTGTGTGTGTTAGAGATGTACAATAAGAGATGAGGGTCAAACTTGGCGTATGTAATCACGACATTTGATTATGAATTGAGTTGGATCATCTGGTTCATCTGTGTATGTGTGAAGAATTGCCCAGGAAGGCGTATGTCAGTGCCGTATAGCATTTCGGCGGCAAATGAATTGATGTCCTTGTTGAAACAAGTTCGAAGTCCGAAGTACAGTTGGTAAAATTTCTAACCAAGGAGTCTGTTTATTGCACATTAATGCTGCTCTTAGTGACCGGTGCCAGCGTTCGATCATCCCATTAAATGCGGAAAAAGCTTCAAACAAAGATGATTCAAATTGAGTTCCTTGATCCGTTGATATCGTTTTTTGAGTACCAAATCTGGCAATCCATGATCTGAAAAATGCTGTCGCAACCGTCTCAGCCCTCATATATAGAATTGGAACTTTTTCGTGCCAGCGAGTGAACCTGTCAATCATCGTAAGACAGTATCTATATCCTTTATATTCAGGAACGACAATGATCTCAATGTGAACGTGTTCAAAGCGCTTGTCTAATTGGCGGAAGTGTTGAGGTACTAGTTGGTTGTGTCTCTGAATTTTTGAAATTTGGCAGTTATTGCATTCGCTGACGCATTGATTAATGTCACTACTTGCTCGTTTTCCAGAATGAGCAAAAAGATTGACAGAATCAAAAATCTTTTTGCGAAGTTTCTTCAGAATATAGGGGCGTACTGCAGACAGTTATACATCACAATAGACTTCGATATCTTGGGAAAATTTGATTTTCTGCGATTTTAAAGATGTGTTGCCTTGAAGAAGATGATCAATTTAATCATCAACTTGCTGGAGCTCCCGAATTTGACGTAATTTAACTAAATTTCAAAACTGACCAATAGATGGCCTGGAGACTGTAGCCACATCGAGTTTGTTCCCGATTTGGAAAATTTCTCCTCCTCCATCTTTTAACAGCGAAAAACTGTCTTTCTCTCTGTATGAACGCGTCGATCTCAGAGACTGTAACAGATAGAGCCACAATTTTTGGCATGTATGTAGGTGTATACTGTACCCATATCGAGTTGGTTTCAGATTTGGAAAATTCCACCTACTCCATCTTTTAGCAGCGAAAAACTGTCTCTCTCTCTATATAAACGCGTCGATCTCAGAGACTATAAGAGGTAGAGTCACAAATTTTTGCATGTATGTAGGTGTATACTGTACCCAGATCAAATTTGCTCCAGATTTGGCAAATTGCTCCTCCTCCTTCTTCTAACCGCGAAAAACTGTCAGAGCTACAATTTTTAAGCTTGAACCTAGTGACTTAATATATATTCAGTAAGGCCCAATATCTGTCTATTGTGTATACCACTATAAGATCCGAGCAAAAACACCGAAGATATGCAAGTGCGCCTCCCCATTTATTCAAATAAATTTTAAAATAAAAGGAGTTCAAAGCTATAGGAACCACATTACTTGGAACAGGGTATTTTGCTGTCGGGGCACTCGACCGCAACACTCTTACTTGTTTTAAATATAATTTTCACATTTTTCAGATCCTTTGGATGAAGAATAAAGATCAATGAAATATTTTATTTCTGATATATCCTTATTAAGCGAAAATAGATCGATTTCGAAAATATCCAAATGGATCCAAAAAAAGGATACTTAACTATCCAGTCCAAATGGATACCGAAAATATCCTAAGGATCATCAAAACTGTCCTTTATTTTCTCAGTGTACAGATATTCCAAGTCGCGTAGACTTCTGCGAGCAGACACATGCCTACCCAAACCCTCTTTAGGTATTTAATGTTTCAGAGGGTTTCTATCCTGTTTTGAGTTCGACGCTTACGTCAGCCAGCAGCTGCTTTACGGCTGCATCGCTCAATTATAAGCTTCGATCCTTTGAAAGTTGAGGGGATTACTTAGGAATACCCCTGGAGATATGTGCCTACACTTAAAATTTAAAATCCACAAAAGAACAGCGAAGTCTAACTAAATTTACCACTGTCAGTTGGTTAGCTTTTCTAATCCGAAAATAATTGAAACATACCTCAAACATGGAATGCTGCCATGTTCAAACTAAACCTTTTGCAAATATCTTTCCCACTTTGTTACCACAACACAAACTGATGCACATTCCGCACACAAACACACGCACGCTGACAGGGAATGAGATGCAGTGATGATGCTGGAGGATGCGTTTGAAAGGCACATAAATATTTGCAAAGCTGCGATTGAAATTTGCATGCTGGCATGCCAACTGCCTGAAGGCTTCACTCGTGGATGAGGAAGCTGCAGTTGGCATGAGGCTAAAGCAAGCAATCAATCAATGCGGCATGCGACTTGTCATTCACTCCTGCGTTGAACTGGAACATAAAGTTTTAAGTTGAACAATTTCTCAATTTAAATTTGCAGCCGAAACTAATTTCCCTTTAAGCCATAAATTCAAATGCAACCTTTCGGCCGTCATCAATAACCTTGGCATCCCGCCCTCCAAAGTCAATTACAAGGCTGTTTGGTTGAGGCTAACTAATTAAAAATTAACAACCTTCGGCGCACACGCAAAGGTCACCACCAGCACCTATCCCACCCAATCAAGAGCAAGAAAAGTGGCTAACGATTTTCAATTTTCCACGCATAAACAACTGACACAGCAACTACTCAGCCCAGGGCTTGGCCACTTGGTGGAAGCTCACCGGCCCATCGTAAATTCCTTTATAGGATAGGTCCATTCAGTTAAGCATGCATTGGCATTTGAATTTATGCCGGGTAACTGGTGAATGAAATCAGTTTTCAGTTTGGAATTCGACCTTCATGGCAGGTGGAGGGGAAGCCTACGGTTTCACTTTCGATTCGGTTACTGACCCGCCAGTTAATTTAATTACACATAACACAGGCACATAAAAGCAGAAATTGGCAATTGGAATTGTTCAAATTGCCAGCTGCTTAAAAAAATTGTTAAGAACGAGCGCTGAAACAGCCAAACGGTAGCTTGACCGACCGCCCAGCTAGCTGCCACAAGTAAGGGGCGTGCCCGGCCCAAGTCAAAAGTGAATGTGCAGCGCCGAGGCGGCGCGCCGTTGATCAGCACAAGTTGCTGCCTCACACATTTCATTTGCATTGTAGAATTTCTGCCCTGGCCCAAAAGGGCCCCGACCGTTAGGTAAACAAACGCCAAAAAATAACACAATTATTTAGCATTGCCTCCGGCCTGGCATTCTGTTGGTCTGAGGTCGTTTTTAGTTGGTGTCTCTGATTTGGGTCTATTATTTGTGGTGGGCGTATTTTGTTGTTGCTGTTGTGCCTTTTTGCTGCATTTTGCATATTTTCGCCAAAGTGGCTTTTATGTTTTGCATCAATTTAATTTACGGTTAAGGCGTTAATTTATGGCCTAATTGATCTGATTTGAATAAATGTTGTAATCGACAGAGTGTTGAAATACTTGGTAATTGTTATGGGAATTATTTTGGCTATAATAGAAGGCTCAAACCATGACAAATTGCTGTTTAATCAGTGGGTTTACTGAAAGTTATGAAATGTTTGTCGATAGTAATGCAATGTGGTTTGATTTTAGTTAAAATTTACTCATTTTGATATTCCTGAAAGCTGCTCACAGCTGCTCCACTTAGATAAAATCATTCCATTCCGGGATATCCGGAATCAATTCATGCGTAAGGGGCACCAAGAATGGGTTGATCCCGGAATGGCACTAATCAGTCCCGATCGGGAACAAGTTAGCTTCGTCTGTGCCGAAGTTTTTGTACCCTTGCAAATGGTTCGAAATATCAGAATTTAAGAACGCTAGCATTAGAATTAAACAATTTTTCCAAATAAAACCCACCGATGGTTCCTATGGCAGATATAGTTATCCAACATTGACCAAAATTTGGAAATCTGTGCGAGACCTCGCTTTCCCTCTGTGCCTCTTTTCTGTTCCTAAAATTAATGATTTGCAAAATGCAATTGTGTTTTGACGATCTTTCTTATTGTAGATGTACATATGTTCTCCGGCTCGAGGTCAGGTTAATAAAAAAACGATTTATGTTTCTTTTTTCCGATATATTTTAATTGCCCTTCGGGAACCGTCTTCAAAGCAAAACTACAAAAATTATACACCAAAAATTCACAAAAAACAGTTTACGTACAATTTTAACACGTCTGCACTGTGTGACGTGGAGTCTTCAACTAATTTTCATTTCTTGAGTAAGTGTCTGTAAACGTGAGCGGAGTATTCAGTGTCCGTCTTATAGTTGAGTCTCACGTCTGTTGGCACGCTTGAAATGTGCAGCATTTCGAATGTAAAGCGCTTGTTGTAATGCTGCTCTTGTTGTAATATTGTCACTGTTTTTTGTATGTGCGTTTGATGTCGCAGCTTGTAGTCAGATTTATGTTGGGCTATACGGGTCTTCTAGATTTTGTTTCAACTATCGTGTTTACATCCTTCGCATGGTAATTTGTAGATGACATTCTTGACATCCGCTTTATCTATAGTTGATTTATTCCTGTTAAAAAATCCTTTCATCGTGTTTGGAGATAGTAATTTGATCGTGCAAACCGTTCTGATAGTTTAGGTATGTGAGTGATCGGTATTTCGAGGTCCGTATTATTCTTCCAAGGTAATTAAAAACTTTTCGATCTATGGGTGAAGTTTTGACGCTGATTTTAGTCATTCGTTGAATATACTCAAGGCGTATTCATTATCTGTGTTGAAGTTGAAATTATCTATAATCGTGCTGAGGTGTTGGTTTTATGTACCATTTTTTTTTAAATGTTGCGTGCCAATTAATTGTGGTGTCTAAATAAGGTAATTTTCCGTCCTCTTCTAGTTCCAATGGGAATTTAATGTTTTTATGATAGTTATTCATCGTCTCCAGAGTCCGCCTTCACTATAGCAAACAAGTCACCAACGTATTTTGAGAGTACTTTGGGTTGATGCTTTAATTTCCTGACTGTACTCTCTAATAGTTCCTCCATAATTATGCCAGCTATGATTGGGTACGCTCTCTAATTATTTGCCATTTAGCTAATGCTAAATCTATCGGTACACTGTGGAACAGTTGTTGAAACAGTTGTTGTGTCCATCAAAGAACACAAGAATTTCATCAATAAATACATGCACTCAGAGAAAAAACCAAGCCGATCGTGCTTGATATCAAGCAGATTTGATATCAAAAGTACGGTAAGACGGAATATTCTTGTATCCAAGCCGATAATACTGAAATCAAGCACGAAATTCTGAGACTGAAATGCTTGGTTTTAAATATAGTCGGCTTCATATAAAGCATAGATCCTCTTGGTTGTGAGCATGAAAAAACTCGATTTCAAGCATGTATCTTCTTGAAAATAGGCATGAAAAGTCTCGATATAAAGCATATATCTTCTTGGATTTAAGCATGGAAAGTCTCGAAACCAAGCATAGATCTGCTTGGTTGTAAGCATGGAAAGTCTCGATTTCAAGCACAGATCTCCTTGAAAGTAAGCATGAAAAATATCGTATTCAAGGTTATCTCTTCTTGGTTGTAAACATAAAAAGACTTGATTTCGTTTAATTATATTTATTATTAATGAAAATTGAAATATTATAAAAATTATTACATAAATAATACATACCAAATTCTTAATACATTTTTCCGTTGTTTTCAGTACAAATTTTACAAATTTACCTTTTGCAGCACATTTTTAATATATTTTTTCCACTTACCTTAGCCTTTCGCCAAAGGAACAGCTTCTCGAGAAACAAGACTCTGAGCCAAATATTTCAGGCCCTCGTATTCTATTAGAAAAGAAAGAATTGGAATTAATTCAATGATTTTGAAGAGCATTTTCGATACGAAGTTTGCTTTTTCCTTTCTTCTTCAAACTAAAGCAGATAAAACAAAAATGCAAACTCCGTTACGTATGTATGTATCTTTGCTACGCATCGCGATCATGTCGACTGAAAACCTCTTCTTACACACTCACATACACTAGTGGGTATTATTATTTTGACCAAAAAAAAAACTTAAATAAACCACAGGACACAGGGTCCTGGGAAAATGGGCAAATTGGGCAATTTTTGGCATTTTTATGCCAAAATGAAATGGAAAATGGGTTTTATTTAGAAAAATTGTTATTTTAATGCAGGCGTTCTGAAACTCTAATATATTAAAACATTTGCAAGGGTATCAAAACTTCGGCACAGACGAAGTTAGCTTGGCTTTCTCGTTTTTTTTAATCTTATCTGAAAACGCAAAAAGGTCACACAAAAAGCAAACGTGGTAAAAATTCTTTTAAAACCATGATTGAGGGCTAGACCAGAATGATGTTCGAAAACGTGGTTTCGAGATAAATGCGTTAAAAGTTTGAAGTTATTTGAAAATTGCTTGTTTTATCGAAGACATTGGTCGACCAAAAAGGCTATATCTTTTAAAGTATTTCGAATTTCAAAAAATCCTTTGAGGGATCTCAAGTATCCAAGCTATGAAATAATAATAAAAAAAATCTAAAACGGTTTTTTTTTGTGAATGTGTTCTGGGGATCTACACGCTTGTTCTCCATGTGGTGGCATCGCCGAACTCGATGGAACTTACAAGTTGTAGTCCATAAAATCAACATGATTTTTTGCACATTGCCTAGTTCTTAGGTGTTTATAAAAAAAATTATATAAAATGTTCCAGTAAAGGTATTTAGACCAGGTGTTGAAATTTTTTGCAGTTCAACTATTCAAGAATAAGAAAAAAAAAGCTCTTCTTTGGACACTGACGGCTAAATTTTAATCACTTTAATTTTGTGCCTGGTGCGAGTTGTTAAATTGAATTTTTCAAGCGTTGCAATGTGGCATGTTAATGACTATTTTATTGCAGTTAATGATAATTTAACTCAGATTTTTGTTTCTTTTCATAACAAGTGGATATTTTACTAGCATTTAAAAAAAAAATCATTCAATTTGAAGCACTTTTTTTTTTTGATTAAAGTCCCCCTAGATTGGCAAAATCTTACACTGTGCGACGTCTTGGAGATAATTCGGTGTGATGAAAAAAATAACTTGACCACAGCTAGTGCCACATTGGACACTAGGAAAGGAGCAGTTGGGGCCCAGACAAATTCGAACACAAATCAGTTGGCCGAAAATGGTCTGCCTAAATCGTCGGTAGGTATCTATGATAAATTCCGCTTCTTTTCTTCCCCCACACATCAAAATCATGTGCAGGGTCCTTGTAAAAAATGCACTTTTGTCGTTCAATAATGCTTAGAGATTTGCCAGCTTTAACCGTTTTCTTTGGGTTCTCAATTGTTTCGGGTTTCGAGTGCGTCTCACATAAATAAATTTTAAGCTATATCAACTCATTAAAAATTTCATCTTAATGAATCGCAGTTGCATTCTAGCAGCGAGTCAATAGCCATTTTTGAACTCGTTATCGTTGTTGTTTGACAAATGATTTTCCTATGCAATGTGTAAGACAGGTTTAACGTCGTGCCACATTATTCTTTATTATGCGATAACCGGACTGTAAAATCCTTGTAAGTGACTTTGACCGCCATTTCTTCTTATTTAAGTTCTTCTCTTGAATTTTCTGCCCATTGTGAATGAAAATTCAATCAGATTAGTCCACAACAAACATTTTCACATATCTGTCTTTTGCTTTGTGGTCTTTGCGTTGACATTTTCAATTGCAGCTCACTATCTATTTTTCTGCCTCAGTCCCCGTTGCTTTTTTACTCGCTACTTCAATCAGCGGAAACGTGAATAAGTACTTTGTGGTTCTTTGTCACATCAATAATAAATATCCAGGTAACTTGTCTTTGACAGGCTTCCTACAAAGCTCAGGAAAATAGAAGCTCTTCCTGGGAAAAAGAAAAAGCAAGCAAAGCTGCCAGTTGCCAAATGCAAAAAAAGCAATAATAAATTACGAAATGAACTAACTGCTGAAGGAATAAATGTTGCTATTATTTTTAGCATAAATTAACACAAATTTCGAATTTACGTTTTAAAATCCAAATATTTTCCCAAACCTACATGATTTGAATTTTACATTTAACAGTTCGCAGAGTATTTGTACCCATGTTGGTGCGTGGTTCGGTAAATAAATAAACAATAATTGATTGACATGCATAATTTGCTTTTACCCAAACCTTGTTGAAATAACCAATCGAGCGGAGGACTTACATTAAGCGTGACGTACACTTGCAAATAATTGATTATGTATTTGTGAATTGATAACGGTGGTTTCCATTGTACACGAATTGACAAGACTGAAATAGGCCTCAATTTAGATTTTTCTTTTGGATTTTTTAGACGAAAACTGCTCGAATTCGAGAAGACAATTGATAGAAAAAATCGATCTAAGTACAGGGTTGTTCATATTCGACGGACCCATCTGGCAACGCCATAACTTTTGACAGAAATGTCAGATCGCTTAATGACATACCGCGTTTGAAGCGTCAGTCCAAGCAGATTTTTACCATGGAACAATACACGCCACGCGAGCGCTCTGAAATAGTTGAAATTTACATTCAACAGAACAAGTCAATTGTGAAAACTCAACGTGCTTTTAAAAAATTTCACATTTTCACATTTCACATTGAATGGGACCGTAAATAAGCAAAATTGCCGTATTTACGCCACTGAAAATCCTCAGGAGATTCAGAAGTGCCTCTTCATGACGAAAAAGTCACAGTTTGGTGCGGCGTTAGTGCGAAAACGGTCATTGGGCCGTTTTTCTTCCAAAATGAAAATGGCCATGCTGTTACCATCAACCAGGAGCGTTATCGCGACATGATGACCAATTTTGTGATGCCAATTATTCGTCGAAAGCGTATGAGGCAGTTCTGGTTTCAACAAGACGGCGCTCCACCGCACACAAGTCGCATAACAATCGATTTTCTGAAGAAATTGTTTCCGGGCCGTTTGATGTCGAAAAGTGGTGATTTGGACTGGCCACCGCGTTCGCCCGATTTGACGCCGCCTGACTTCTTCTTGTGGGGATATTTGAAGTCAAAGGTTTACGTTAACAAGCCAAGGACCGTAGAAGAGCTCAAGGACAACATTCGTGAAGAAATAGCCGCTATTCCGGCCGAAATGTTGGCGAAATCGATGGAAAATGCTGCAAAAAGGGCACAATACGCCATCAACGCCAGAGGCGGCCATTTGAGAGATATCATATTCAAAAATTGATGTAAACAAATCTACTTGGAACAAATTAAATGATTAAGATTGCCAACCGCCAAATTTTTATTTTTTTCTTTGATTTTTTAAAAAAAAAACATGGGTCCGTCGAATATGGGCAACCCTGTATTGTATAAAATATAGACCTGGGGTGCCCAGAACGAGCGCGTCAAAACTAATACAAATGCACTAAATATATTTCAAGCAATAACAACCCCAGCCAGCAATTTAGCAAACGTTGTGCAAACCAAGCTTAAAACAAGATTGCTTTTGCAAGCGTTGTGGGAGAGCACCCGCGAAATTTAAAAAAAAATTGCTAAAGTAAGCTGTTTGCGCATTTCGTTTCGGCGACCGAGAGAAATTTCGTGCTCACTCTCTCTCTCTCTCTCGCTCACTTCGCAAAACCTGATCTATTTCGTGCTACGCAGCTGCAGCTGGCAAGGCAGACAAAAACAGGTAACCTTGAGCAAAGGCAAGAAAAAAATGTGTATCTCATTCTCGTTGTCTTTCATGAATAGCGAGCAAGTGAAAATTTTTCTTTAAAAAATTAAATGTGAGCTTAAATTTATTTAATGTCAGCAGCAATAATATTAGGAAATAATTAAGAAAGCAGATTATATACGATTGTTAACATCAAGTGCAAGAAAATTTACTGCGGACAAGACGTTCATTTCAGCCTTCACTGTGGCCATTTATATTTAAATTCTATTACAGAGACTTTCACTCTCATATTAGGAAGAGTACTTTGTATTTCCTAGGTATTAAGGATGTAAGCCATAGCCGAACTTCCCATTACGAATGCGTACATTATTTTTAAAATTGTAATGCAGAATGTTCGCAGTCTGTTTGTTTTCGATTACTATCTCTCTAACGAAAATCAGCGATTGTAAGGCCTTACATTTTCGACAGTCGTAATGCATATTTTCTACACAACACGTTGAGCTCTGCGCCGCTGGGTAAGTTCGCTAGCGTTTGCATAAATTTGCTTCAGCTAATTCTGATTTTTTGTGAAACCTAAGATGTGGGACAATATTAACGATATTATTACAGTTTAAGCACCAGAAAAAAAGAATCAACAGGAATGCAAGGCGAATTGTTAGTCTTTGGTAACTTGTATTCTACCTAGATTCAATGTTAATTTGAAATCAAAAACAACAACTCAGCATAGACCAATATTTAGTCCCACGAGTTAGAATTTAGAGAACCAAGTCTGTTCGAGAATGATGCTCACCTATGTGCAATATTTCTTGATTTGAGATATATTATCTTTATGTGCCGAGCAGAAAATTATCTGTATTAAATTGTTATAAAATCTGCCCAATAAAATAAGGGACAACCATAATTTAATTGAATTATCAGGGGAAAACAGTCCAAAACCATGTCGGTCGGAGATTTCCAACAGTTCTAATTAAACATTAAAACTATCTTTCTAAAACAAAAAATATGGCTTGGCAGGGTACACATATTGGAACGGTGAAAAAAAATTAAACAATATTTCCAGATCTTTTTAAATTATCAAAAGTTTTGCTAGCAGTACCACCCACACAAATAAGTGTTGAGCGTTTGTTTTCAGGAGTAGAATTCTTAATAAACCCCCGCCTTTATCGGCATGATTTGTCAAAGCTATATTTTATACTAATAACCATAACCGTAACCAAAACCCGAAACAGAATTAGATTAATAACCGTAACCAGTACCGTAACCGATATCCCACAACCGTAATATAACCGTAACCGGAGAAAAGCGATCGGAAAAAAACAGTAACCGTAACCCGGACCGTTATTCGTTCGGGTTTTAATCTCTGCTTACAATACGTGTTTTGTAACCGTATTTACAAAGCTTGTGGAAAGCGTAAAAAAGTGAATTATTAAACATGTTTTGCAAGGGACTTTTTTAAGCTTACAAAGATAGGTGCGTTTCGATTATAAAACGCTTACTTTGATGCGTTTTTATAAATGTCACAGCAGATTTCATAAGCGTTTTGCTTATATTTGAACGCTTACAAATCGTGTATTTTTATATGAAATTGTTTGCTGGGGTATGTGATGTGCAATCATGATTGCACACTTTTATGATTTTGATGGATGAAAATAAAAGAAAAATTTAAGCTGTCATTCGAAGTCAATTTGACTAAAAATATTGTCAAAGCGTTTAGGCTGGAATGACACTTGCTTGTTTTACCGACAATTTCTAGTAGCAATTTTGCTCTTATGGGAATCTAAATGGATGAGAGCAAGATAGACAGTTGTTGAATTCGCCGCACAATATATTGCTGCTGGAGGCAGAGCATCCGGCAGAATTGTTTTCGCTAGATACAATATTGTCGCTAGACAACAATTTGCTGTGGTGGCTATTTTTGATTACTTATTTAGCTACATAAATTTACCTAATGCATCTTGCAATTAAACTTTTAATTTATTTCAATGGTAAAAATTCAGTTTTTAGTTATAAATTTATTATTTTTCTAAAAAAAACATAGAATTTTCCCTTGAAAAAAAGCCAGTTGACCAATAGGTTGCGCTTCTTTCGTGAACATTTGGGTAGCCAAACCACGACGGACATGGTTAAATAAATATGTGATTCCTTTTATGGGCAAAAAACTTCCGACCTCAATACCCTTTGCAAGGTATAACAAGTAAGAGTGTTGCGGTCAAGTGCCCCGACAGCAAAATACCCTGTTCCAAGTAATGTGGTTCCTATAGCTTTGAACTCCTTTTATTTTAAAATTTATTTAAATAAATGGTCAGGCGCACTTGCATATCTTCAGTGTTTTTGCTCGGATCTTATAGTGGTATATAGAATAGACAGATATTGGGCCTTACTGAATATATATGACTTACACTTGGTTCAAGCTTAAAAATTGTAGCTCTTACAGTTTTTAGCGGTTAGAAGAAGGAGATGGAGGAATTTGCCAAATCTGGAGCAAACTTGATCTGATTACAGTAAACACCTACATACATGCCAAAAATTGTGGATCTATCTGTTACAGTCTCTGAGATCGACGCGTTCATACAGACAGACAGACGGACATGGCTAAATCGACTCGGCTGTTGATGCTGATCAAGAATATATATACTTTACGGGGTCGGAGGTGCTTCCTTCTGGCTGTTACATACATTTGCACAACTTCATGATTCCCTTTTTCCCATTTTTAATGAGAACAGGGTATAAAAATGCAATATCAAATAAGTTGTCTTCTGTCCCTACGCACCCAGCACCTGGGATACCCATTCTTAGATGACCTAGGTCTCTTCGCGTAGAATATCTGGCTCACCGTCAACGCCCCCTCACCACCATCCACATCCACCAAACTCCTATTCAACCCACATCACAAAGGGACATAAGGTCTTTAGTTGATCACGGCATCGGCCGAGCAGCCCATTTATTCAAACCTAACCATCCTGTCACCCTATTAAAACATATTTAATTTAATGTTTTACTTTCAAATGTTGAATTAAGTCAGATGTCAACAACTGCCAGTGTAACCTTTCTTGTGGAAAATACCAAAAAATTCGGGTAGAAATACTAGATTCTCAACTAATTTCAGGATTTTTTTGGTATATAATTTAAGTATGCTCCGAATTCGCCGTGTTCGTAATATTCGCCCGACAATATTGCCGCAAGAAATTGTCGGTAAATAAAGCAAGTGTCATTCCAGCCTTAGCATAATGACAATATTCATGACCTTGAGCCTGCCAACTACTATTTCTTAAATAACTAAGAACAGGTCGCCAAGCCCAACAACTAACAACAAAAATTTACTTAATTACAAAAATGTTTAGAGTCATACTATAAGGCCTTTAATCCAAATATATGGTTTCAAAAATGAATGCATACATGCTATTACTAGGAGCCGGACCAAAATCATTATACAACGGATCAACTAGTGTCTGTGGTGAACTCTAAAAGCACTTCAACAAATTCAAAAACTGTGCAAACAAGCGACGGAACAAAATGGACCATAGACATTTTTAATTCCATTTGAAAGTAATACTGAAATTGCTCAATCTTTAGATAAATGCTAATAACTTCTACAATTTCTAACAGATTTCGCGATATATGAACACTTTTTGAATCTATACAAATAAATCTATAGGCCCGACTGAGTGACAGACTGACATACTATAAACCCACTGCCAAGACTGCTTATCCTACAGATCTAGAAGAAAGAAAATTTTGAAAAATTTCACCGCGAAAAAGGTAAAATCGCAGAGGAAAAGTTTGTACGTTTGGCTGTTTTGCTACGAGCGCGAGAGAGTGAGTGAGACAGCGAACGACTCACACAAATTAGTTATGTGCTGTGTGTGTGTATGTGTGTGTGGTCTTTTTTATAAAATCGATAAAGCAAATAGGGTATAGCTTCATCCAATTAAATTCAATCTTATGGCACATACTAAACACATCGATAGCTTTGAAAATATTTTAACCGTATTTAAAAAAAAGAAGTTGGAATTTCACAAAGCCAGCAGCCAAGAAATGTACATACATACATATGTAGCCAAAGAAACGTAACGGAACTGTGGCGATAATATCAGATAATATTTTGGACTAAGCTGTTTTGCTAAGAGCGCTAGAGAGACAGAGGGCATGAGAGGGATCACACTCACACAAATTAGGTATGTGTGTTAAATATGCCAGCTCTAAGAGAGAGATGAGCTCGGTGTTAGAATGAGGGGGGGGTAAGAGTTGGTGGAAGATGGAAAGAAGGGGAAACAGTGGTGGTGGGTGAGAAGGGGGTGTGAAAGTGCTGATGCTGCTCTGAAATGCTCATTCTTCATATATTGGTCGTGCGGGAGAGGTATGTTTTCAGCATCCACTTGACTAGCAAACACTTAGAAAATTTTGTTGGGTCCTTTAAAACGGGATGGACGGGAAACAACACAATTTCTCAAAATCTTGGACGCGGACAAAGTCGCGGCGGGTTCAGCTAGTTCGTTATACATTAGGTTACATCATCCAACAGAGAGAAACAAATTTTAAAAAAAAATGTCTTCTTAGTTAAAATAACAGTTTCGGTATAAATGAAACAGAATTATCGATTTCTTTGTAATTAGCACTTACAATACCTACACCACTACCACTCTTTCCTACTCTCCTTTCCATCTTACACCGATCTACACTCTTTCTCCTGCCCCCTCATTCTAACACATGTAGAAGCTGTCAGTGTTCTACTTCACTTCTAGCGCTCTTAGCAAAACAGCTTAGTCCAAAATATTATCTGAGCGCCACAGTTCCGTAACTTTTCTTTGACTAATATGGATAATTATTTCTGACGTGGGCAACTTTTTTTTTCATAGTCTCCAATCATTTTAATTTTTTTTGAAGGCTTTAACCACAGTTTTCCACGATTTTAAATAGCTTTTTGAGAAATTAACCATTGGTAGATGCAGAGATATAACGACTGTTTTTTTGTTAAAGTTGCTTATTGCCTAATATTTGATTGGTCTAAAAATAAATAAAAACTTTCAAAAAATATTATGTTTCCTTTACTACGTGATAAAAATATTTGCGATGGTTGAAAAACTGGTGGAAAAACCGCCAAAACTTAAAAAAAATTAAGTCGCAATTTCTAAAAAAAACGGTCATTTTGAGGTTTTGTCAAAAAAGTAATCCTCTTGATATTCTTAGTTCTCTAAAAAAGGTTTCATGATGGGACAGCCTATCGATGTGTTTAGTATATAGACAATAAAATAAATTGCGATTGATAGATAATTTCATAAGCTTCAATTTGGGGCATAAAACTTATTCATAAGTTATTATCTCGAAATCTGTTTAAAACTACTAATTCGGGACATCCAGCGCGTCACTAGATTTTTTACACATAATGACGTGATTTTAAATAATTAACGACATCAAATTGTACAGAATGAAAAATCATGTTAACTTGTGTAATGAATGTGATTTTTAGGCCTTTTCTGCAAAGTGATTTTTATTTTGTGTGACACTTTTTTTTAAATTTTATTTTCTGCAGATTATCTGGTCACACTGGAAATTAATATCGAAATCGGAATCAGAATCACTTGCAGAAACACCCTTATTGCGTTAACGAATTATAGCAAATAACTCAACTGCTATTTTAAATTAGTTTTCCAATTTTATTAATCTTTATAATGGACTCATAAATTTGGCTTAGGCATAAGCTGCCATTTTCATGAAAAGCTTAGATCATGCAATAACTTCGCCTTAAGAGCTTTACAACTAAGCGGTTAAGCATTTTTTATGCGATCAAGAATATTGGTAAATTTTGTCATCACAAATGTCTTTTTTTGTGTGTTGTAAACTTTTAGTACACACTTTGGGCCATTCGAGTTTATAATCATCTGTGAGTTTGCTTTTCTGTTGCCTACTTTTAGGCTTGTCCATTTTATGCAAAAAAAAAAATATGGCCAGCTGTCAGAGCTTTTTCGTGTAACAAATCGACCCCATTACATGTTGACTTTTGTTCATTTCTACGACAAGTTTATTGAGTGTAATTTTAGAAAAGTTCAAACTGCCCTGCTTGGTAGAGGGGAGGGAGAGCATTGTCCAAACAGTCATTAAAAAGCCAAAAACAAATTAAAAGCTTGGGACAGCAGCTGTTCTATGGTTTTACTGGCCACACAGCCGGCTTTGTTGTTGTTCCACTTCTCGTAGTATGAAGATTTATTGCAATGGAAATGTGGACAAAGTTTAAAGCTGATGACCACAGGGTTCAAGTGTTGAGTGGGTTAGTGAGTGTTGCTCAAATTTTAATAGAACGTTTGCTTTAGCCTAAATGTGAGTTCTAGAAACGTTGACTTAACTTAAGACTAAATAAGGTTAAAGACTGGAAGAAAATGTCTAGATCAACTGGCTGCAAGGAGAAGAGAAAAGAGGAAAAAAGTGATTCTAGTTGCGAATCAAGGAATTAATTTAAACTTACATTAAATTGAGTTCAGGCGTTGGCCAGACAGGTGCGGGCTCTGGGGCAGGATGTGGGCCAGGCTGTGGAGCAGCACCACCGCCTCCACCACCTCCTCCGGCTCCATTTCTTGCACCCTTACCACCCTTACCGCCTTTACCACCCTTGGAGCCATCTGGACCGTCTGGCCCATCAGCTCCATCGGCGCCATCTTCTCCATCTGGCTGGGGTCCAGCTGGACTAGGAGCTCCTGGTTGTCCACTTTGACCATTCTCACCAGAAGTGGCGGTACCTCCGCCTCCGCCTCCTCCACCAGCACCTCCACCACCTGAAACGCCACCACCTCCCTGTCCACCGGCACCGCCCGCTCCTCCCAACACGTGTCCACCGCTGCCTGCGCCGCCAGCAGTGCCAGCGCCACCTGCACCACTAGCTGAATGCGAATCTTCTGCTGCCGCAGCTCCTGAACTTACTGAGCTCACACCTAGCTCATCCAAACTGGGTGTCAAATTGGCTTCTAAACTGCCACCTTGACTTTCACTTAGATCTGTCTCCGACTGCACATATTCACCCTCAAGACCAGGCTGAGGCTTCCACTGGCCATCATCTTCGCCCACAACTTGCTTATAAGAGCCATCATCCTCTGGCGCCGGTGGCTGCACCAGCCATATTATGGGTCCCGGTTGAGGTATCACATAGGTTGGCAAGGGAACAGCCCCCAATGGCAACACATGAGCCATGCCTTCCTCCACATAATGGCTGGCCAAAACTCCCAATAGCAACAGCAGCATCTAGTGAATGAAAAGAAAAAAAAACGTGAGCACAGATGAACCCCTCGTCATTAGCCAAAGACTCACTGCTGTTGTCTGCATGGTGTTGCGATCTTAGAATCCCTTTGTGTCCGCTGACGATTGCGTCTGTTTTACAACTGACTCAATTGGCAATGCCCTAGCACTGCTTTTATACAATGAGAATGACTTTCCAGATTTGAGCTCTGGATTAATTGCAAGTAGATCGAAGCCGCATACATTGCCTATACATGGAAGCTGCATCCACTTTGCATGACAGCTGCATAAATCAAGAGCAAGTGCTACCAACGCTAATTAAAGCGCCAATTACGAGAGACATTGATCTTGTATGCTGTGCCACTAGACCCAGCGATCAAAGACGCAGTTATAAATAGTTACACCTCAACATGACTGGTCGATGTCGATGCAACGAGATGCATTTGATGAATCACACGAGGGGATTTTTCCGAATTTTAGGCACCCTACAGGGCCTGGAACGCTCTGCAATAACTTTATGACTTTCAATTTGAAAAATTCATGGTGACTGAGCTAAGTCAGATCCAAACAACACTACTGTCTATCTCTACTTCTCCTTAAATTTAAGGAATAAATAAAAGCAGGGATAAGTTGTTGTTTTTAATTGAGTGCAGAAGTGTTCACCAAAAACGTAGTGCTCCTCTAGACACGTTTACCTATGCTAGATTTTCGCTGTTGTGTGGGCAGACACAACAAAACACACAATATCAGCAATGCGGAATACAAAACATGTTTGGCATAACCGTTCGAATGCTTTCAATAGTTCCAATTTTGTCTTTCTTTAAAGCCACAGCATACGTGCAAAGTCTATCAATATTTGTCACCCATTTTCGATAAGTCAGGACTGCACTTAAACAGAGGACTTTGCTATCTTATGAATGTACGATAGGTTGGACCCCATGAGTCGAGTTTTAACGGCCGCGAATAGCCTTTAAAGTTTTTGCGTATAGCTCATACGCAGTGTTGCCTATAATCATATATTTTTATACCAGTTACTCGTAGAGTAAAAAGGGTATACTAAAGTCGTGCGAATGTATGTAACAGGCAGAAGGTATCATTTCCGATCATATAATGTATATATATTCTTGATCAGCATCAACAGTAGGGTGTTTCTGAAAGCTTATGGAGTAAAGTATTTTTGAGATTTTTCGAAAGACGTTTAGAGGTCGCACAAATCGAGTTTCCCCCCAAAAATTAGGTTTTCCGTATTGATTTCGATTTTTACTTATAACATGGTAAATAACCACTATTTTCTTAGTTTTAAAATCAACATTTTAAAGAAAAATGTCCACATTTTACTTTTATGAGCATAAACCATGAATTTTGGCTTTGCATTTGCTTGTTTAGATACCATATATTACGATTAACTTTGAAAATTTCTATGAAAGTTGAAAAATCGAATGATGCAGTTTAAAAGATGGTAAAATGTTTCAAAAACCGAAACTAAGAAATCCATATTTGCTCTTACCGTTCCAGAGTTATACTCTCTTAAAGCATTGTACCCATTTCATGAAAAAGCCGACTAAATTTGATTTGCTTAGTTTTTTTTTATACTCTGTACCAAGGGTACACAGAGTATATTAAGTTTTTGCAAAAGTATATAACATGAAGAGGGTATCATTTGTAACCCTATATGTTATATATAGCTTTGATCCGCATCATCAGCCGAGTCGATTGAGCCATGTCCGTCCGTCCGTACAGAAAACAATGCCGGTAATTTCACAACCATAAACAGAGTGTCTTGATCCCGACAAAAGGAATAAATTTTTAAGTACAAGTGGGCATATATCAAATAACAGTGACTCATGCATCTATATCTATATGATTAAGTGAAAGCATCTATATTGATAGTGCCAATTATTTAAATGTTGAATCATTCCTCTAGGCTACATGTTGCTGTATCTAACACTCATCCAAGCTCTGACACTGTGTTCTGCTCATCTGTTGCCCTGCAAAGTCTTCGTCAGCATTGTCAATGCTTTGATCAGCCTAACACTGTGGATGTCTAGTGCCACAGATACACCTGGTATCGCTCCAACGTTGGTTTCTGCCTGTGATGGATGTCTTATGTATGATGTTTAATTTGCTGGTCTTATGTATCACCGTCTTCGTTTTTGTGAGCGATTGCAGAAGTGCCTGACGAAAGCAACGTAGCTGATACGCAACATCTGGACATAAATACGTGTAACGCAGGATGCGCATCATTTCGAACTTTATATCGCTCACTTACTTCAATACTGGCATAACTCAAACAATAGAGAAAGTCGGTCAAGCCCGACTATAATATACTCTGTACCTAGAGTATGAGCTGAATGCAGTGCTGCTGCTGCGCTCATGTCTAAGTTTCTCTCTCTCTCTCTCCCTCTCTGTCTCTCGCCCTCTCTCTAAGATTGTGCGGCGTTGGTTGTGAAAGGGTGGGAGTGGGGTGGCGGGGGGTGATTCACTTATTTGCTCATAACTTGAGAACCGCTCATTCGATCTTTATAATTTCTGCAAAAAATCGATACATATTGCTTATGACTAACTATCTATAGAAGGTAAGAATCATCTATCTACAAAACTGTGTTAGATATGACGTTTTTTCAAAATTACGGGGGCGGGAGGGGGCGTGGCAAAAATTTAAAATAAACTTGATCTGCCTGCAAGTATAAGAAGCATTTGTCTCAAACAAGCCAAACCTCTATCTCTTACCATCTCTGAGATCTGTTTGTTCATAAGGACGGACGGACGGACAGATAGACGGACAGACGGACATGGCAATATCGAGTCGGCTGTTGATGCTGATCAAGAATAGATATACTTTTGCATAAAGTTAATGTACTCTATAAACCTTCGGATTCCGAAGAAATCGGAACAGAGTATAAAAATACGATTTTTGAGCTAGTGCTGCAGAAATACTTGTTGGATATCTCTTTTAATTTCCATGTGATATGAAAATATGTCTCATTATAAATTTGCAGGTTCATTTTCATGTTATTGCAAGAACGTCATATCTCAGTTTTTCTGCAGTCGATATTGAGCAAGCATACATCGGCTTTCAGTTAAAACATCATATTTTCATGTTTTATCAATCAGCATTCTAAATATATACTTTTTTAATTAATTAACTCAAAACTAAAGGAACCATTTTTCTGCGTTAAATCCATTGAGAACTTTAAACGTGTTTTTCTCAAAATGGACTATTTTGAGTTATGTCAGTATTGAAGTAAGTGAGCGATATTTTAAATAAACAGCATTGATAACAAAATTTGATAAATTAGCTGAAGGCAAGATTTTTTTACTAAGAAATGCTTGGAAACATTTTTTGGAACACATTTTGAAACATTTAATGATTTTTTTTCAGTGTATGAGCCAACAGATCTCAGAGATGGTAAGAGAAAGAGGTTTGTCATGTATGGGACATATATTTCTTATACTTTCGGGCAGATTAAGTTTATTTTCAATCTCCTTTTGCAGACGTTATTAAAAAAGATTATTTATGGATTTGCCAAGGGAATGATATTGGATGAGCGGTGGTCGAGTAATGATCAAAAGAAAGTTTGCTTCTATTTGCTTTCAGCTGCTACTATACAAAGTATATTACAGTCAGGCTTGACCGATTTTTCTTACTTATTAATATATCATAGCGATATCAACAGAAACAACATTTTTAAACCCTTGAAATAAATATTTTAAAATAGTCCATATGTTTTTATACACTTGAAAAGTGTATTATAATTTTGCCCAGAAGTTTTAATGCATAGAAGGAATCATCTCCGACCACATAAAGTATATATATTCTTGATCAGCATGACGAGCTAAGTCGATTAAGCTTTGTCCGTCCGTCTGTCCGTCAGTCTGTTTCTACCTCAGTGTTGGAGCTATCGTGCTGAAACTTTGCACAGTGTCTTCTTTTTACTGCACGCTGCTTATATGTAGGAACCGACCGGATCGGATGACTACTTCTTGTAGCTGTCATACAAATGTTTGTTCGGAAAATGGGTTTTAGTGAGAAAAACTGGTTTGTTCTCAATATTATCGCTCTCAAACACGGTCATGGGTAATATGTCATGTTTTTAAGCTGATTTGCGAAGTTTGGTCGAAGTCGCTAACCGCTGTGACAAGCTATTTCAAGTGTATCAAAACTTCGGTGCAGACGAAGTTAGCTTGGCCTTTCTCGTTTTTTTGTAAGTTTGCCACTATAATCCTCAACAAGTTTAATAGCTCGTTCGGCAGTAGATAAGATAATAAAGATATTATTTTCTGCCCCTCCAGATAGTTAATTTTCCTTAACTCAAGTTGTTTGCATACAAAAATGCAGATGACACACACCTTTTTGATGGCAAGGTGTGCTATCAAATATTGGACTCAATTCCTAGCAAACATTTTTTATCGGTCTCTTCTCAGTGGTACGAAAACGTTTCACACACAAAAAAAAAAATAAAATTTTGTTCGCCTTGCGCTTGCCTGTTCCGATAAACAACGAATTAAACAAACTTATATTTTTTATATGGAAAGCTTTTACTTATTCTGAGGGGATTTGAACTTAGTTCCCTTGGACTGAAAACACAATGGGTCTGACGTTTAAGATTATTTCAAACGTCTCAGAAATTCGTGCTTGATTTCAGTATTTTCGGTTTGGATCCAAGAATATTCCGTCTTACCATACCTTTGATATCCAAACTGCTTGCTATAAAGCACGATCGGCTTGGTTTTTTCTCTGAGTGTGTGTTTTGTTTTTTGTAAATCGCTAAACTATCATTAGATTTTCATCTCAAGATATCGCCAAACTCACTTTTTGATGAGAGAGATAAGAAACCCGACAAAATGTTTACTGGGAATAGGCCTATCAAAAAACTACTACTCTCTTTTGCCATATTTCCACAAATGTAGTTGCCTGTTTGAATTTTATTTGGTGTATTTGGTGAACGTGTCGTATGATTAATATTTTTCAAAACTTTAAGGCCCTGTCGTGCCCATTTAAAATTTAAATAAAATTGTTTGATTTTCAGAATTATTAATTGTACAACAAATATTAGCTATGGGAATGCTGAGACCTACATTTTTCCATTTGGCCGTTTTGGGATCATTAGAGTACAACTTTAAAATCATTCCGAATTATGAAATATATATATATCTACGCTATAAATGTGTGTGTAAGGGGCGGTCTTCACAACGCGTGCACCAATTGCATGTGTTTTATTTTTTTTTAAATGATAGGCAGAGAATGAAAAATTAGAAAATTTATCTAAAAAATCTCTTTGGGCCAAAAATGTGTGTTGAACGCCTATTTCATTTCATTTTGTGTCATTCTGTAGAACGGAACATTTTATGATAGACAAATTCAACTTTAAATTCATTTAGTGAGCAGCGAAGCGCGCAGGTCTGGTATTAATATATATAAAAACGTGAAACATCGTACTTTATGCTACATTTTTGTGCATTGGTATGCCATTTAAATTAAGCCTCGCCCGCTACTGTTTCTAAGTTGTCGGTACTAAAAAGTATTCGAAACAAATCTTAGGTAGGGCATTGAATCAACTGCAGAAGCGTATACTTCCAGTCCAGATTCTTGAAATATTTTCGTCTTTGATCAACTAATAAATAATTATAATGGCACTTAAAATGCATTAACTGTCAACCGGTCATTCATGGCTCGCTGTTTTCTACTGGATTAGATAAAGCGCCATTCATGGCCAGGAGCCAGTTGGAATTTTGAGCTTCGTAGGGTGGTAGCTGCCGACTCTCTTGACCATTGCCCGTTGGCGGTATTAAAATCGCGTTGACTCAATAATCGAGTTCGATTGCAAATCGAGATGCTGGCCAACCGGTTTCAATGGATTTTACGTAGCACCTCAAATGTGTAACACACTGCTGACGAAAAGTATGTAACTGACACATACTTGGGAGCCTCCACTAAATCAATTAAGCCAGGGCAAGCAGAGAGACAGGAGCAAGGACAGTAAACAAAGTAATGGCAACGAGGCCATTATCATCATCGTTCTCATCCTTCTCATCCTGCTCGTTTATGTCACACGGCACCAACAGCATTATGCACAGCAAAAGGGGGCAGTGAGGGCGGCTTGTTTGCCTCTACGTGTGCTCCCCAGCTGATAAAGACAACTAGTTCTTGCCAAGAAAGTGGCAGCCAATTAAGCAAGGGAAACTTTGGAACGCGACTTGGCTTGTGAAATTATGTCAACTCGGCTAACTACAGCTGGGATTCTAATTTGCTGGCAGCGCAGGTGAAAGTATGCAGGGTGATTGCGTGGAAGAAGATAAAAATGAAAGGAATGCAACAATGCGAACTGTGCGCTCAAATATGCCGGACAATAATAGCTCCAAGTGAAACGGCCATCCATCCATCTATCCATCCATCCATCTATCCAAGAAATTCACACATTAAAGTGAGTTTCTCTGGCCTTCTGCTTTCTCTTTCGGCCAAGCCTGGGGCCGCATATAAATAGTTTCTCAAGCGAGTTCGACTCGGCTCCATTTGTTAGCTGCCCGGCAGGACAAGTCAAGTCGAATTCGTCCAGCAGGCGTCAGTTTGGCGTCGTCATCAGCGCTGTTCATCCGACTAAACGGGTTTTGTTTTGTGGCTCACAGAAAAGGTTTCACCGCACCCTACGTGCCTCGCATGTGTGTACATACAGACGTATATACGGACACATATACACACATGCGTGTGTAGGTCTGGGGATAACCGCACAAGGCGTAGATCGAAAACAGTTTACAGAAATGATTACCACTGGGCGGACGAGTAATGGGCAATGGGGCGTATGTGTCATGTGGAAACTTATGCGAATGCAGAGACGAGCATGCGTTGAAGTGTGAAAGGCAAGTGCAAGTGACAAAGAAAAAAGGGAAAGAATTTAGGAGAAATACTTGAGTTTTCATTACGAATTTTTCAATCGAACGGTTGGAAGATGATTTTTTTTTATTGCCTCGCTAAATATTAATGTACATAACAAGGATATTTGATAGCTGCGCAATGCCATATTTTAGACCCATTAATTAAATTCAATATTCACTAATGATTTCTAAACGGTTCAGAGAATTAAGTAAATTTCACTTTTAGTAAAAATCAATCCAGTGCTGGTTTTGCACACTAGCACGGAGCGTGATTATTTGTCCAGATCAGCCTCAGCTGCATGTGTGCGCGCACCCTAAGAGTGCGTAATTTGCCAATTACTTTTCATTCCACCGACCCACAAGCATTACTTCTTAAAACGAAAAAGTTTTTAGTGCTGTTTCACTTTCGAAAAATAGGGGAAGCTAACTCCGAAGTTTATATACCCTTGGAGCATATGCGGCCTGTTTGTTATATGGCTATAAAATATACTATTTGTAAACCCGCCGCGACTTCGTCCGCGTCCAAGTTTTGAAAATATCGTAGTTAGTAGAAAAAAATGTGAAGCTCCCTGAACACTGTGTTTGTATATAATCTATTTGTTAAAAAGGGAAATTATTTTTTTAATATAATTGGCTTCATTAGCTTAATTTTAAATAAGTTGATTAAAATAAATCAATTTGAAAAAGGAGGGATTAAGTAAAGCGTGGAAAATGCAGTGGCCTTTACACATATTAAATTCTATCCCGTCCCGTCCTAAGGGACACAAACTAATTTTTAAGTAGCGCGGAAATTCCAGAATTACAAATTATTCCTTTCCCGTCTTGTGAATGCCGAACAGACTATAGTATATTCTTCTTCAGAAGGACTATGTAGTGAATTTATGGTCAAGGGACATTTTATTTTTAATTTTATTTAGATCTCCAGAATATTCTTTTCTGATTAATTTATGTAAATCAACGCAGTATGATTTATGTAACTATTTAAACATGTGTACCTATGTGTCTTTATTATGCGGCAACCAAAACAGGGAAAATAAATTTCTTAACAAGTAAGACCGTTGCAGTCGAGTAGCCCGACTTCAATATACCCTGTACAATTGACAACGAGAGCGTAAGTTAAAGTCGGCTCTAACCGACTTCGATAAACCCGTTAGTCATGAAAAAACATGTTTCATAGTGCTCCTGCGTTCCTTAGGGTGACCATCCGAAAAGTATGCAACATTTTTATTAGGGTAGGTGGGGTGGTGGCGGGGGGGCTTGGTTCGCTTTTTTGCTCATAACTTCTGAACCGTTCATCCGATTTTTATCATTTCTTCGGCAAATCGATTTATTTTGCTAATTACTAACTATCTCTCGAAAGTACGAATCGTCTATCTTCAAAACTGTGGGAGATATAACGTTTTTTGAAACAAACTTGATCTGCGTACAGATAAAAGAAGCATTTGTCCCATACATGTCAAACCTCTATCTCTTACCATCTCTGAGATCGACGCGTTCATACAGACAGACGGACAGACGACAGACGGACGGACGGACAGACGGACAGACGGACATGGCTAAATCGACTCGGCTATTGATGCTGATCAAGAATATATATACTTTATAGGGTCGGAGATGTTTCCTTCTCCCTGTTACATACATTTGCACAACTTCATTATCCCCTTTTACCCATTTTTAATGGGTACAGGGTATAAAAATAGAAAATATTAGAATCAAATTTAACATTTCTTATTTAAAATCGAAAAAAAAACAAGGAAGAAAGTCGGTCAAGCCCGACTATAAAATACTCTGTACCTGTCTCTCTCTCTCCCTCTCTCTCTCTCTCCCTCTCTCCCTCTCTCTTCTCTAAGATTGTGCGGCGTTGAAAGGGTGGGTGGGCGGTGGGGGAGGGGGTGATTCACTTATTTGCTCATAACTTGAGAACGGCTCATCCGATCTTTATCATTTCTTCGGCAAATTGATACATATTGCTAATGACTAACTATCTCTAGAAGGAACAAACCCTCTATCTACAAAACTGTGGAAAATATGACGTTTTTTCCAAATTGTGGGGGCGGGAGGGGGCGTGGCAAAAATTGAAAATAAACTTGATCTGCCTGCAAGTATAAGAAGTATTTGTCCCATACATGTCAAACCTCTATCTCTTACCATCTCTGAGATCTGTTTGTTCATACGGACGGACGACAGACGGACAGACGGACGGACGGACGGACAGACGGACATGGCTATATCGACTCGGCTGTTGATGCTGATCAAGAATATATATACTTTATAGGGTCGGAAATGATTCCTTCTCCCTGTTACATACTTTTGCACAAACTTAATATACTTTGTACCTTCAAAAAATCTCAAAAGCTGTTTTGGCAATACTTTTTTCTTTAAATTATTTTTAGGAGTTTCAATCGATATAAATATCTAAGATTATCAACTCACAGCCTAGTTTATTAACAAAGACTCGCAAATAAGGTAAGGAGACAACTAATTTTAAGAAAACTGTTCACGTCATGTGTGCCATCACTTTTCCGATCTCACCTCTCACAAAAGACGGTTGTGTCTGTTGTGCATATGACAGAAAAAACACACACACAATTTTTGGCTTCTAGCTTTGTGAAATTTTATCTACTATATTGTGATATATACGGTCAATATATTGTTAAAGCTATCGATGTGTTTTGTATGTGCCATAAGATTCAATGCATAACGAAGGTCTATGCCAAATCTCAAACCTGTAGGATAAGCCGTTTGGGCTGTGCGTTGATAATATGTCACCATATCAGTCGGGCGTACACATTTATATATATAGATTATATATTCATCAAAAAAGTTTTTCTCACTAGAACAACATTTTGGACCGATCGTTCCTATGGCAGCTATATGCTACAGTGATCCGATTTGAATCAAACTTGACAGAATTGTGTGGTAGTATATAACATTGATCTATACAAAGTTTGGGAGCGATAGCATTAAAAACAAACAAGTTTTTCTAACTAAGAATTATTTTTAGACCTATCTTTGGTATGGCAGCTATACTATATAATTGTCCGATTTTGATAAATCTCGGTGAAATTATGTGAAATCATAGAAAACTTATAAATCCAAGGGTTGGGAGCGATAGCATTGAAAACAAAAAGTTTTTCTCACTAAAACTACTTTTTCAACCGATCGTTCCTATGGCAGCTATATGCTATAGTCATCCGATCCGGCCGGTTCCGACAAATGTGCAGCTTATTTGTAGTTTGGTTAAGAAAGCTTTAAAAGTGACGGAGGAGATAGCATAGAAACAGACGGACAGACGGACGGACAAACGGACATAACTATATCAACTCAGCTCGTCATGCTGATAATATATCGCAATTTAATTTTACAGGTTCATTTCATTTAATACCGTTTTTACCTAGGATTACAAGAATGTTTTGTTCTTGGATATACCTAAGTTAAGTACGAAAAATTTTAAATATTGAGGACGAAATGCGAATTATTTTAAAACGAATCTGTTCTTAAAATTCCTTCCTGGTTGTAATGCTTTGTAGGTAGGGAGCGAGGAAAGATGTCTGACGTACAGAACATCCATTGTCTTTGGATTTTTCCTGCCTTATTTGATTAAATACAGAGGCGTATTTTCAAGAACAAATTGATAATCGCTTTAGAATTTAAAGTGCTTAAACCAAGAACATGTTGTTCCTATTTTATAAGCGTTTGTTGTGTTTCAAGAATTTCTTGGGGTTGTCTTTAGAATTAATTGGACTTCAGTTAAGAATATTTTGCACTTATTTTAGGAGTAAATCGGGTTAGCTACAGTCCGTGTTTAGATGGTGGGCTATTTCGAACTGATATTGTTGATATGGATTGCACTTATCAAAACTCCATCATTAGGGTTATTCCATCAGCTCCGAAAAACGAAAATTATGAATTTAGGATTGACGGAACACTTGGCTTTTTCGACATAGCACATACCAATGCATCTTAAATAATTTTAGGTCGCTATATAAGTATGGCCGAAAGTGTCTAAATAGCACTCTTAAGTCAGACAATTTAATTTTATGGCAACTTTACCAAGTAAATCAATCGACTTATGGACCAACAAATGCTCTAATTATGAGAATTTTATAGCATTTATAACAGAGGCTACTTAATTCATAATAAATTGTGACATGTAAGGTTGATAGTTTGCGACCTTTCCCAATCGAGGTCCAGTTTTTATATATTTCCACCATCTTCAGAGACACTACAAAACAATTTGCAATTACAATTGTGACGCACTGTCCCAGCACGCACAAATAAAATAATACAAAAATATAAATTTGAATTTGAGCCTAACGGACAACATCGGCGCCCTCGATCGATATTGATTAATAATCGATCGTTTTCGAGGGCAACCCTACGAAGAACTCACAGTGGCGTGAGCCGATAGTGAGCAAAGCATATATAACGCCGGCACCAGCGCTATAAATATATACTTGATCACCAGAGCTTGAAGCGCAAAGGTAAGCCAGCTAAAGGGGTTAGCATCTTGTTCTTGTGTATAGTGGATAGCCAATCCTCCACAGAGTTGGAATACTCTACGGAGCAGTCGTGCGTCCAGCTGGTAATTGTGCATTCTTTGACCACCAATCCTCCATAGGATTGGATCGATCGGAACCCCGGCGGACATCGTAATCCAGCACACTTCGCCTAAACCCTGGAGTTAATATAACAATATAGAATATCGTGAAATAAAACCCAAAAGGGAACACATTGAAATCTCGGATTGTTGTTTAGAGAATTTATTTACAGCAACCACGACTAAAAGAAATCCTAAATTATCGAAAAACACAAAACAGGATACCAAAAGGCAATGAGGCATTCTTGAAGCATTATAAAAGCTTAAGAATTATATAGACAACCACACATTATCAAATGCGGCACAACATATGAGTGCAATTGAAAAAACTTAGTTTCTAATCTCTCTGCAAATTTTTACTGCCGTCAATGCTGCAATTCTGGCACTCAGTAGCATTCTTCAGACTTCAGAACTTCAGATATCATCAGCCTCAGCTCACTTCGCTAATGAGATTGAATTGTTACTTGAAACAAGAAAAAATGAATAATCTTTCGATGTAATTTAAAAAAAAAAGTTTTCTGCAAAAATCTTTTCAAGCGACGTAAGGGGCAGCTTCTCTTTTTTTGTAATCTTTTAAACTTATTATTATGTGGTGGGAGATGCTTGCTTTTTTGCGACCGTAAAACACCGCAAAAACATACGCAGAGAATATGACGCTTTTGGGATACTTTCGGTAATTTTGCTCACATTGCGCACTTTCGATGATTGAACTTTTTTGCAGTGCCACCATTTAATTCCCTTTTTTGTGGATTTCATGATTTCTTTGTTGGGTGTGAGATTTCAGCGAAAATTTCTTGACATTCTGGCTCTACAGGGTTTGATTCGAGCATATAGTACCAAATACACAGTTCTAAACCCTGTAGTAGCTGCAAAAATGTATGTGGAGAACTTGAATAATTCCACCGAAACCGAGCTGACACATGAATTTATTGTCTTATGAAAAGTTATGAGAACTCAGAGCTACGCTCTTGTCTTCATGCAATATGAGACTGGCTTGTCGAGGTTTTAAGAAGACATAAGAACACTTAAATTGCACAAATAAATTAACAGTTTTTGATTGGCGATTGGCGTTTTCGAACGAAAAATTCTTCGGAGGATTTATAGACCTTTAAAAGTCGGCGATGATATTCACATTCGATAGATTACCTGTAACTGTATGAGCTTTATGGGGACACCTATCTGGTCAAGCGCATAAAGGACATGTCACCACGATGGACGAAAAAGCTCACTCACGAGGCTTTGATGTGAAACGTAATTGTAAGTTTAAGAGCTGTTTAGGGGCTGTTTAACGATTGATTAGTCACTGTTTAGTCACTGTCAAGTCACTGTGTAGTCACTGTTCAGTTACTGTTTAGTTACTGCCAAGTCTTTGTCAAGTCATTGTTCAGTCACTGACTTGTCACTGTCAAACCACTGTTTAGTCACTGTGTAGTCACTATTAAGTCAAGTCACTGTTAAGTCAAGTCACTGTAAAGACACTGCTTAGTCACCGTTCAGTCACTGTCAAGTCACTGTTTAGACACTATCAAGTAACTGTTTAGTCACTGTCAAGTCACCGTTTAGTCACTGTCAAGTCACTGTTTAGAGACAGTCAAGCCACTGTTAATTCACTGCTTAGTCACTGTCACTGTTTAGTTACTGTTCAGTCATTGTCAAGTCACTGTTCAGTCACTGTCAAGTCACTGTTTAGTCACTGTTTAGTCACTGTCAATTCACTGTCAAGTCACTGCTCAGTCACTGTTTAGTCACTATCAAGTCACTGACAAATCACTGTTAAGTCACCTCCATTTTCCCCCAGTTTCCCTTCTCTTTTCACCCCACTTTTACTCTCTCCCCTTGGGACACTCCGGTAAAACAACATCACAATGTATGCATGACGTCAGCGTCACGTGACGCTGAAATCAAATTTTACTTCTTCTTAAAGCTTCCGTACCGAAATTAAAGATGTTTCACATCAAAAGGCGTATAAATCGAAGGCGGCTGACTATGGAGGCGGCAAGAGGGGGAGACCACCACTAAGATGGGACGACCAGGTGCGGGGAGACATTGCCAAGCTTGGTGTGACCAACTGGTGCCAGCTCAGACGGAGCAAAAGCGAATGGAGAGCATTCATTGCAGACGCCGAGACCGTCAAACGTTTGTGATGGCCAATAAAGAAGAGAAGAAGACTTGTAACTCTCCAGTTGGAGACTCGTGCATGATCACGATCCAAAAAGACGGCCTAAAGTAACCCTACTGCAAGTAAGATATGTTTTTGGTCAAATCAAATATTAATTGATTTAAATGCACAAATGGCATAGTAAAATCATATATGATTATTAAATTTTTCCCCAAATGCAACTGTTGGACAGACCATTCCAGCTTTATCTTAGTTAAATTTAACTTGTAAGAAAATTTAAAGCAGTTCTTGTTCTTTTTTACACAGTTATTGCTGCTGTAATTCGGGGTTGCTTGTTTCCCTTTTCAAAACATGGCCTTGGCGTTGATCTATGATTACTGAAAGTGGAGTCTCATCCCATTTTCCGGTTCTGTTTTTGTGCGAATGGGTTGTCCGAAAGACTTAACATGTGTACGTGTATACCTTTACACATGTCACAACACGTAGCACGTCCCATTTCTTGGGACCAATATCATCAATAACATATGTGGCGCAAAATAGCAACAGACAAATGTAAGCAAACAGACAGACCGCATAAAATTCACTATAAATCAAACACTTTTCATGCCATTCGCTGCAATGCGAAATGAAATGCTGGCCAGTGGGTGAGTGTGGGCGTGGCTGTGGACATGTGGGACGCCACATCAAACAACCCTCAATGTTTTTGGTCAACACTTGCAGCTCTCGTAATAAGTCATAAACGGTTCGCAGTAAAATGAAAAAAGAAACCAAAATAGAAATCCACAAATATGGAGCAAAAGCGGAGCTTACACAGAAACATGGCCAAATGTTACGCTTTAATAAGAGTTGCAATATGGTTATAGTTTTTATTGAGCGCCACAAATTGCCACGGACGACCCCAGACTGGCCTGGGTTTTATGACCATATCATAAAGGCATTTTGGTTTTGCTTTGTAGTTTTTGATTTGATTGGCAATTGTTTTGTGGTTTTCACACTCATGGCTAATGACCGAAACATTTTTATGAGCTCAGTTGGCGCCTGCGGGCGAAATTCTTTGTTGGGTAATTTAAGAGATTTGCAAAGCAAAGCCTTAAATTTCGATGGAAATCCCTTTCTGTTCCGTACAGGCCATCGTTTGCCATAAATACTGCAGGCCAAGCTTAAAGGCCTTATCGGTTCTGCTGTCGCCAGTTTGTCTGGTCCCAATTTGCTCTAGTTTATCCGCGAACAAAGCATTCGGTTGATCCCTTATCAAAGCCTGGTAGCTGCGTGCAATTTACGCACAGACCATTGACGCCGGCACCGAGTTTTCATAAATTGAGTTGAAAACTGGCCAACTTTTGAGCAAAAGCCACCATTCGCAGTATGCCCCACAGGCATGGCCCACTAGTCCATTTCAACTATCAAACAGTCGGAAAATGAAATTTCACGTCTCACACTTTTTGCTTCATTTGACGCCATTGTCCGTAACACGAAATCTGATGTTCCCTCATTGCTCCTTCATCTTGTCGTGTTATGTAATTGATGGTTAGCAACAGCAGGCGGAGTTTCTAGTCCGAGCTCCACTTCCAGTCTTCTACAGAAGCCATTTATGTAAACTGCTGCTGGCTGTGACGGGAAGAGCAAAATGGGAACCGCTCCTTGATAATTGAATGTATTGTCCTTACAGTTTTGTGTGTCTGACTGAACTCATAGCCCATTTACATAAATGACGGGGGTGAATCATTTTTTCAGTTTGCTTTGTTCATGGTGATTCACCATTTATGGGTATTGCAGATTATTATTAAAGTTCCTCTGTCGCTGTTTTTATATGCATGTATCTTTTGTCTCAGTTGTACGATGACGCAAACTCTGGTCCTTGTCCTTGATATTGTTTTGTGCAGAAGCAACCTGTTGGTATGGCGACAACTGGGACTGCCTCTTTCATTGATAGAATCGATGAGTCAGCAGGGAAAAGTGACAGAGCAGCCATACAAACTTAAATCTACAATATATGTAAAATTATTGGAAATTTTGCTTCGAGGAAACCAAGAGGTTTGAGAGTCAATGAATTGATGACCGTTACACTAGCAGAAAATAAGGACGAATAATTTGAGTACGAACGCTCTTGAAATAAAATTTATTCGTTCTTGAATTTTCAAGAATTTTTCTCTTGGAACCGAGCTAAATTCTTACTCAATTTGGTTCTTATAGGCAAGGGGAGTGAGGGGAAGCAAACTTTGAGAGAATTGCGTTGAATGAAAAACGTCGGGATCAAAAATTCACTCTTCGATCAAGAATTTTACTCTTACCTTGCTTTTGAGTACGAATGCTCTTGATTCTCTTGAAATTCTCTTTATTTCTCTGAGTGTACTGTTAACGTAGTGAAACGATTTTTTAGTTCTTCGTCAGCGTTAAAATGAAAGATGGCAACGCAGAAAAACTGACAACCTGCTGTGGAAGTTGAAGTCTTTAAGAACCAAAGTTTCAAATGTCATATGCTCTGCCTATTCTGATTATATTGAAAACTTGGAAATTATTTAAAAATAGTGGCGAAATGTAAATATATCGATAATCCTTCTATCGTCAAGGTATTTTAACAAAAAGGATTGTCACACTGTAAATCAAAAGAGAAGGCTTTAGTAAATTAATAGTGACAGACAGACTGAGAGACGCGTTGTCTCAAATTGACACTGAAACTAGTAAACTCTGAAGCAAAATTATGGACGCACCATGTTTTTTCCGAGCTAAACAAGCTTTGCGATTACCGTTTGAAAAAGCATTTCAAATAAGAGAAAATAGATGACAAACATCAACACTCTCAGTGCAAAAATTAACCGATATGTATTATTTTCGTTTTGAGCGTGGTGCTTAATTTTGGAAGCACAATTTAATTTCTTATTCTGTGTTTGCTGCTGTTTATTAAAAAAAAATGTAAATATGCCAAGTGGGCCAGTGCTGTCAGATGTCGGTAAAAGCCACTTAGTTAAAAAAATTGGAAATTTTAGGAAAAAACCTAAATGAGAATGGAAAAAAATTCGGTGGACGTAAGCTGAAGATAAAACAGCGCAACCAGCGCCGATTAGTGAGTCTTCTTCTTCACCTTCTTATTTAGCCCGATCTTAGTGTCTGCTCCTTGCGTGCTGGCATCAGTTGTTCACACCAAGCTTGGAAATGCCTTTCTTTACCTGGTCCTCCCATCTTAGAGGTGGTCGTCTCCACTTTGAATTTTCCTTTTTCTTTCTCATTATGCTTTTAGACCATTTTTGCTGGAGCTTGTTGATCGCTTGTTTTATGCGCTTGAATAGACTAGTGTCCCCATACACCTCATACAGTTCGTCATTCTTTCGGATGCAAAAATCCATAAAGGTAAAAGGTCCATAAATCTACTTTTCGGCGGCTGAGGAACATTTGATTGTGGATCTTTTTGAGTCAGATAAATATATTTTGCAGAACAAATACATTGATGCGGTAACTTGGAAACAGAAGGCCGAGGCTTAGCAGAGACTTGGAGAATCGTTTTGCCGTTCAAGCCGAATTTCGACTTCCTTACGTGAAATGTTCAAAAATTAAAAGAAAAAAATTCTCAATTGAGCGGGTGACTTATCGATTCGATGAAGGCAACAAATTGATGACCAAATTTCAGCCACAGGATTGCAAAATGAGTATAATTTGGCTCCATCAAAACCATTACGCCTCTGCAATAATCTCTTGCATTATTTATTTGTTGCTCTGTCTCCTCCAATCCCACGAAAAAATGTTCAGCAATTTAATAAATAAACAAAACAAGTGTTTGAATCAAACTGTTTGTATCTTTGTAAATATCAATAATATTATTGCGACTTTATTTAGTTTAAAGATTATAACGAACACCAGGCTGCGGATCTCGCCAAACTTATAAAGAGATACTTAAACTCGGCTAAACTCAGGTAAAATGTGGCCGTCTGCAGCGGTTAGTGCTGGACTGCTGGGCGGGAGGTCGGGGGTACGATTCGACCCGCTCTGAAAATTTCTAATATTTATTTGTACGATAAAAAAATCCGGTCACCTTTACCAGCTATTGGCGCCAGCTGTGAAGTAACTAGACATTGAAGAAGTCAGAAAAAGATAATTTCATACTTCGTACATCAAGAATGTTTGATGTCGGAAGTTCTGTAAGCATGAACATTCTTGATACCAGAGCAAATGTCCTGATCCAAGTATGAGTTTAATATCCCGAGTTTCTTGCTCTAGACACGAAAAATTCTTACATCAAAAAAAAATTATGCTTAAATCAAGAGCTAATCGTACCAATATTGATTATTCTCGAATGAAGTGCTCATTAAATTTAATTTTAATAGCGCCAATTCTTGAATCAAGGCCTCAATGGATTAATATTAATAGTACATTCAGCACATTTTCAACAGTATAGAACCAATATCCGCCCACATCCCACTCACAACCCAACCACTTCTCTCACACATCCCACCCACTTCCCATCTACATTTTCACTCCCGCGGCGGATTTTCCGACATTGAAAACTATTTCGTATTCTATCCTCACAAATCGTGTTCTCAAGCCAATCGGATGGAAAACAGTGTATTGCATGCTCAATTTTCCGGCCTTTTTCCTCGTGGGCGGATTTTCCGAAATCTTGTTATTTCGCGTACTATGCTTACAAACCAAATTTCAAGTCGATCGGATGAAAAATATAATTTTTCCCATACAAACTTTTCCAAAGCTTTTCCGACTTTTCCGGGTGGAATTTTCCGAAACCCCGTCTTAGTACGCACTTTCACCACTAACGGAAACTTCTGTCTGAATTTCAGCTTTCTATCTTTTACCGTTTACTTGGGCAACAATCAGTCCTGATCAACCTCCACAAAGTACAGAGAAGTGCGGAGATATGTATTAGTGGCGCTCTCCGAACGACACCGACGAAAGCGTTTAATACTATACTTCATCTTTTACCACTAGACCTCGTAGCAAAGCAACTGGCTACCACAACAGCCATAAGACTAAGAGAATCTGATGCCTGGAACAAGGGCAAATCGGGACACTCTATTATACTCGAAGACCAAACGAGTATACCATTAGTTACAGACTACTGTATACCACGAACGACGTTCGACAAATTATACGACGTCTGTGTCCCAAGTCGCCATGAGTGGGAAACCCTCCCCCACAGCAGAGCCAACGCCATTAACATCTACACTGATGGCTCTAAGCTCAACGAAAACGTAGGAGGGGGCGTTTTCTCCCCCAACCTAGATTTAAACTTGTCGTTCCGCTTTCCTGACCACTGCAGTGTGTACCAAGCGGAAGTGGTAGCCATCCAGGAAGCCGCCACCTACCTAAGCACACTCACGGTCAAAGAAGGCAAAGTATTTATATACTCAGACAGTCAAGCCGCCCTCAAAGCACTTGACTCACATACAAACAATGCTAAAACCTTTAGGCCCCTCGCACACAGAACGCTGAGCTGAGCAGAGCTAGCGGAGCTTACAAATTTTACATACAAAATGCTCCGCTTTCATACTGTACCGTATCGAAACTCATGTTTCCTATTTTAAACCAAAAACGTACTAGCACACTTTTACGCCTCAGAAGAGAACACATATCGCTTCTGATTGGAGCCCTAACGGGGCACTGTCTTATTGGCAGACACGCAGCACGCCTAGGCGTCGCTTACCATGACTTCTGCAGAAGTTGTAAACATGAAGAAGAGGAGGAAACAGTACAACACCTTCTCTGCCACTGCCCCACTTTAATTAGAAGAAGACTAAGGACACTTGATCAATCTCTTTCACTCAGCCTGTCGGAAACATCCGATCTAGAGATGGCAGCTCTATTCAAATTTATTCTGTCCACACAATGGTTTAGTACAGAGGACCCCCTCAATCTGAGACAAAAAGGGTCAACAGGAAATAAACATGCATTGCAATGGGCCCATAGCGGACTAAGTGGGAGAGCGACTTGTCGCTCTCAGCCATCACAACCTATCCTAACCTATCTCTTACCGTTTAGACAGTCAGTCAGTGAATTAGTCAGTGAATCAGTCAGGGAATCAGTCAGGGCACTCACTTTAATAGATATAGAGACAGATATACACTCAGAAAAAATGACTGGCAAAGTTCTGGGTCGTTCGTGATAGAATTAATAGGGGAGAGTCTCTGGTTGTGGACATAGTTGCGTTTTTCACTAATAACTTTTTTCCAAGTCAACATTATGCGGTGATATGAACATCATTGTAAAGCTAGAGACTCTATCTACCTTTCCTCTGAAGTAACCTATTGTTTTAGACAAATGGAAAATAATTTGCAGCCATATATATGAAGTGATGATTTTTGGACAACATTTTTTTTTGTACCTGTACCGCTAAAAATGGAAAACCAGAGAGGCAAAGCTAACTTCGTCTGTACCGTAGTTTTGATGCACTTGAAATATCTTGTCACAACGGATAGCGACTTCGACCAAACTTCGCAGATCAGCTTAAAAACATTACATATTACCCATGACCGTGTTTGAGAGCAGTAATATTGAGAACAAAAAAGTTTTTCTCACTAAAACCCATTTTCCGACCAAACAGTTCTATGGCAGCTACAAAATGTAGTCATCCGATCCGGTCGGTTCCGACATATTAGCAGCGTGCAGTAAAAAAAAAGACTCTGTGCAAAGTTTCAGCTCGATAGCTCCAAAACTGAGAGACTAGTTCGCATAGAAACAGACAGACGGACAGACGGACGGACATAGCTTAACCGACTCAGCTCGTCATGCTGATCAAGAATATATATACTTTATGTGGTCGGAGTTGATGCCTTCTATGCATTGCAAACTTCTGATCAAAATTATAATACACTTTACAAGTGTATAAATATAAAGTAAAATGGCCATGAACTGATTAAAGAAGTACGTTTATTTATTTTAGAAGCCTTCAGTGGCAAAAAGAACAAAAAACGAGAAGGCCAAGCTAACTTCGTCTTTGCCGAAGTTTTTATACCCTTGCAAATGTTTTAATACATCAGAGTTTAAGAACGAACTATTTTTCTAAATAAAACCCACTTTTCGACCGATAGTTCCTATGACAGCTACAGAATATAGTCATCCGATTTTGACCAAAACTTCCAAATCTTTGTAAAAGCGCATAATATTAATAATTGCTGAAGTGAGACACGTTAACATTAAAAACAAAAAAGTTTTTCTCACAAAGACAGACTTTTCGACCGATAGTTCCATATAGATAGGCAGCTAATAAGATGAAAAAAGGAAAACAAAAAAAAAAGGATTTTCGAACAAAAACTTCAAATTCTGTGCAAAGCGTATACTATTAACAATCGCTGAAGTGGGACACGTTAACATTAAAAACAAAAAGTTTTCTCACAAAGACTCCACTTTTCGACCGATAGTTCCTATGGCGGCTATAAGATATAGTCATCCGATCCGGTCGGTTCCGACATATTAGCAGTGTGCAGTAAAAAGAAGACTCTGTGCAAAGTTTCAGCTCGATAGCTTTAAAACTGAGAGACTAGTTTGCGTAGAAACAGACGGACAGACGGACAGACAGACGGACAGACGGACGGACAAAGCTCAATCGACTCAGCTCGTCACCCTGATCAAGAATATATATAGTTTATAGCAGGGCTGCAAACCTCCAAAAATTCGGGAGTGGTTCACTCCGGGGTTCGAACCCGCAAAAAAATTTGGGTTCAGGTTCGCGGAGCCGGGTTCGGAAGGTCCTTGAACCTAGGTTCGGGTTCGAACCGGGGTTCGGATATTTTTTTCGAAAAACGAGAAAGGTGTATGTAAATTCAAACAAAATGAAACACTTTATTAATGAAAATTAAACATTTGTTTTTAAAGTTTATAATATAATATTTTAGCTTAGTTTAAGTTAATCAATAATATGTCTTCCAGTAATTGTTCATGTATACTGGCTCTTTGGCTGGATAAAACAAATTTAAGAGTAGAAAAGGAGCGCTCGACTGATACTTGTGTTGCAGGAGCAGCTAACACAACAAATGCGACATTTTTAAGTTCTTTACAATGATAGTTTTCCCAAAACTTTAAAATATTAGAATTTTGAGTTAATCTTTTAATTCCGTCAAAAGGAGCAATGAAGTCGTTCACCGATTTTATGTTAGTCACTTTTTCATTATTTTCCATCTCCTTGGCTAAAGATTCCATTTCATCTTCACCTTCATCTTCTGATGGTATGGAATCATTAATGATTTCGTTCATTAGTTCCTTTTGACGATTATACAATTCGGCAATATGTTTTTTGGCAAGTTGCTTTTGTTCTAAAGTCCAAAAATATTTGGTTTCTGGGATCCAAAAAAACAGAAGTTATAATTGGGATTGAATTTAAAATTTGAGAGCGTTTTTCTTCGGGTTTCTCTGCATACGCACAATTGACAAGGCATATTGGTTTCGTCATGAGTCGTGACATGACGTGAAGTATGTGACGAAATTGGTAGGGCATTTGTTTTCGCATTCTTTTTTTGGCATTTATTAGCATAGCATGTTCATCTATATTTGGGAAAGTGCGAATTATTGACAAGATAGTGTTGGTGGCGTTTTTGTTTCTTATTAATGTGTACGCAGCTGTCATATGTATGTATAATGTGCGAGATACATGTGAAGACTCTAGAAATCACAAAGATATGTGACGGCCATTCAAGAATGTCAGGAAAATTCGGGGGTGACTTAAGACATGAGTGCGCCCTGTTTGTGCAAATTTGCAAACTTAAATTTGTTTGTCAGACTCCGCACACACACAGCAGACACATGACTGTTTATATCCAAAGCAACAGGAAAAAATCGTTGAATAAATTTTTTTTTTTTTGAACCGAACCCATTTTGAATTATTTTTGCTCCGGTTCGGGTTTAGGTTCGGCCGCGAATTTTTTTTTAGCTCCGGTTCAGGTTCGGTTCGGGAATCCCAAAAATCCCGGAGTCTCCGACTCCGGAGCGGTTCGACTCCGGACCGGTTTGCAGCCCTGGTTTATAGGGTCGGAAATGAATATTTCTATGCGTTGCAAACTTCTGGGCAAAATTATAATACCCTTTGCAAGGGTATAAAAATGGCCTTCAGTGGCAAAAAAATCAAAAAAATTATGGCCTTCAGTGACAAAATGAACAAAATTATTCCGAAATGCAATTTTTGCATGTAAAATAGCTGGCCGTCATGCCAGCGCACTTCAAATGCGCAGGACGATCGCAAACATCGCATCGCATCGAATTTGCAGCGGTCAGTTTTTTGGCAAGAGCGCCAAACAAAATCCGATGACGAAAACGCCTTCTTCTGCGACACAGAATCACGCTTGGCTGCTCGCTCAGCTTATTTTTTTTGCCTTCTCGCGCAAAACCTCGACGCTTTCCGGAGAAGTTAGCACAGCGGATTGCATTGGCTTGCGACCGCGATTCGATGGCTTTTTTGGAGAAGTTTCTTGCGCCGACCCAATTTCATCCAACAGTGATAAGGCTAGCCGAAGACGCTCGTGAAGTGGATGGTTCGCGGGAGGTTAACACCTCTTCTTCTCGCCCAATATTGGGATCGGCGGAAACGATGATACGAAGCTGACTGCGGTTCGTTTCGCAGCCTCAATGAAGTTTAAGCTTGGAGAAAGCATCACGGTCGAAACGGAACCATACCAGAGGCTTTACGAAAACTGGACTTGATTTTTTTGGCGTCAGTGCCAAGTCGAGTGTCCTGCACAAAACCGGGGAGGTTTCGAATTCAAGCACCTAAAAGCCAATAAATCCGAATCAACAGCGGGAGTACCTAAATATAAAATTGCTCTGACTTTCTCCAAATACCGGATCAAAAATGGTTCGAGAAAGCCCATATTTTTGGCTGTAGTTTTGACGGCCTTCTTATCGATGGGGGGGTAGCCTTATCGGACAGCCAAGTAAAATTGATTTTTGTGAACTTTTTTTTTTTTTGATATTGATAAAAATAAAAAAAAAAAAATATTTAATTTATTTACCTAACATAATAATATATATTATTTTGTTTAAACACCCAAAACACAAAACATAGGGTGTGGAGCTAAAAAAAAATTGTATCAATTTTTCAATTATGTAAATATTATATTTTTTTAATTTATTTAACAAAATAACCATACAAAAAAATTTCATATACACATCATAACATATAATAAATTCAATTAATAACAAAATATAACAAATTTAAATCTTTTCATTCTTTTAATCCGATTTAAGAAATTGTAAAAAATAAAAACTTAAAAAATTATTAAAATGTTTTTTATTTTTTATAAAAAGTAAATACGTATACAAATTGTATGTTTACACGTTATAATTTTTTAAACAAAAAATTTAAAAATTAAAAAATTTGACATTAATCTATTTTGTGTGTAAAGAAAAGAGAGTAAAATTAAAACTAAAAAAATCCGATTTAGCTATTATTAATAATAAAAAATCTTTTTTATTATGGAGGGATGCAAACCATTCGGAAATAAGGACTGGTTCGGTTCGATGGTTCACACAGTTTTTGAACCGCCGGTTCGGTTCACTACATGGTTTTTGAGGCTTACTGAACCGCGGTTATGGTTCGGTTCGGTTCGGTTCGCTCTTAATTTATTTAATTAACTAAAGAATCATATTTTTAATACAAGTATTCAGATTATTTATTAACAAAGACTTAGGTTTTCAGTTAATCGGGTATGTTCAAAATTTCGACGACAATTTCCGTATAAACGATCTCATTTCGTTTTGAAATCCTACAACTATAAATATCAATTGACTTTCACTTTCACTCTTTGGTCACTTGATATTGTTTAGAAACTTTGACGGTTTGAAATCGACTACTGAAAGCCAAGCGAATCAAAATCGTCAACTAAATACAATTTTCTTTTGACCTGATAAAGTAATCTCTGACATATTTGGCACTTCACATATAAACTTAAACAATTCTAATTCAAAATCCATAAGTGCATACAGAAATCGACTTCGATCTGTGGAACACACCCTATTATATTATAAACATTTAATTTTTAATAAACTCAAAAGTTGACATTTCCATTTGATTAGTTTTATTATACTTGTTGATGTGGTTTTCAAAACAACAGGGAATAATATAGATTTTAAATGACTTAAATTAACTCCAATATGATAGAGTTTTAGTTAAGACTTAGTTATAATATATCTCCTACTCCCAAAATGCAATGTGGAAAATGTTCATTCTACTGATACTTGTATGGGTGGAACTGCTAAAACTCTTCGAGCTATGCTTAAGTTGACTTTCCTGATAAATATTCCAATATTTAATAATCTTTAGGTAAACGCTAACAATCGATATTTTACTTTTTAATGGAATTGAATGAATATCCGTTATGTTTTCTTCAACCTTAATTTTCCATGCCTGCCAGCCATACTCATTTCTATTTCAAGCCAATCTCAAGTAAAGATAAAAAGTTAACGTTCGATTATTAAGTAAGTTGATCCCTAACGGATAATAGAATCAAGACGGCTTATTACAATTTTGGGTCATTAGCAAATCTAATAGGGTTGATGTTCTGAGCTTTTTTACAACAACTCTGCTTTTTCAAGTATTTTCGTAATATTTTAAAGCTAATTGCTGATTTTGTTCACTATTCGCCAGTAACTCAATACCCAGCTGAAGTGAACCGAACCGAACCATTTTATTTTTCGGTTTTTGGTTCGGTTCAGCATTTTTGAAAACACACCGGTTTGGTTTACGGTTCGGTTCACGAGCGAAAAAAGCGGTTCGGTTCGGTTCAAAACCGGTTCGGTTCAGAACCGGTTTGCATCCCTGTTAACATTGTTCCCGCGTTCCTTAGTGTGACCATCCAAAAAGTATGCAACATTTTTTTAGGGTGGTAGCGGGGTAGGGCTTGGTTCACTTTTTTGCTTATAACTTGAGAACCGTTCATCGTCATCATCTTTATCATTCTTTCGGCAAATCGATTCATTTTGCTAATTACTAACTATCTCTAGAAAGTACGAATCCTCTATCTTTAAAAATGTAGGAGATATAACTTTTTTTCCGAATTGCGGAGGCGGGAGGGGGCGTGGCCAAAATTTGAAACAAACTTGAAACAATCTTGATCTGATCAAACCTCTATCTCTTACCATCTCTGAGATCTAGGTGTTCATACAGACAGACGGACGGACGGACAGACAGACAAGGCTAAATCGACTCGGCTGTTGATGCTGATCAAGAATATATATACTTTATATGGTCGGAAATGATTCCTTCTGCCTGTTACATACATTTGCACGACTTTAGTATACCCTTTTTACTCTACGAGTAACGGGTATAAATAGACTGGGGTGTCCACAACCGGATACTCTCCCCTATCGTTTTGTACTTTTAACATCAAGTATGTTTTGTTCTTGGATGTAATTATATTAAGTACGAAACATTCTAGAGTCGAAAAACGACTGTTAATATTAGATAGCCCTTGAATCAAGAACTTTCCGTACTCAGAGTAAGCCGAAATAACAGAACAGCGCATTGTTCAATTAAGAATATTTTGCTGTTATTTGAAGAATAAGTCGGGATGTTCTTAAGACTATTAAAAACAAAAAGTATGATCAAAAAGACTTAAAAGTAATTTAAAATGTACTTAATAAATATATCCCGAGCCACTCTTAAATTTCGGTATTGGCGTGTGTGCTTTTAACTTATCGCACAAGAGAAAGGTACCTACAACGTAACGCCGAATCTGAACGGCAAAGTGTGAGAAGCTTTTTCATGGCTTGTTACTTCACAGCCAATAGCTGGTAAAGGTGACCGGATGACTAAAATCTGTTTTCTCAAGAAAAAAAGATATTTTTATTAGATGGTCCGAGGTGGGATTGTACCAACGTCTCCCGCACAACAGGCCGACACAAACATTTTTGGATTCAAGCCAGACCACCGCGCGCGGCCAAAGTCAGACTGTTATAGAGTTAGGGAAAGTGCAAGCTGCACGATGTCGCTGCTGCAATGATTAGTGTGGCCAGAGCTGCCTTAGAAGTATATTATACTGCGGTGTTTTCGAGTTTTTGGCTGGTTGAACACACTTGCACGTGACACTAGTTTCTAAAGCTCCGATGGCGGCTGCTACATTGGACCAAAAAAGGGACCACAAACGGGGAAGAGTGAATTCAAGCTATTCACTTAAAGTTTGCTTGCTCCTTACGCTCAGATACTTAACCTTACTCTCCCTACGCTCAGATACTTAACCTTACCCCCTTGCCTATAAAAAAATAAATTGAAGACGAATTCAGCTGAATTTTAAGAACTAAATTCATACAAATTTTAAAAAGAAAAGATTTGTTTTCAAAAGCAAATCATTCCTTGTTTTTTGTTTTTAGTAAAATACCATTTTGAGTACCAAAACCCTGTTCAGAACGTTCTCTTCACGATAATGATTAATTGATAAAGGGAGCACGTTATTTTCTAACTCTCGGAATTAAATTCATCTGTTTTTGTTTAAATTTTCCTTGTTAAATTTGGTGACTTTTGAGCCATCGAAGCTTCAAAGTGGTAAATTGTGCTTCAAATCCGTCATAAAGCATGTATGCGAATGGCTTTAGATTTTTCAAAAAGCACTTGTGATGTGCAAATTGCATTTTTTTTATTACGGTTGCTGCTTGAACCACAGTAAATTTCTGTGCTCAACTTTTATTATATGTAAAGACGTTGTTGATGTACAATGCTCAGAGTACTATCAAGTGGAACAAGCCACACCAAGCAAATGCTGCTGAAATCAAGCCATTTAGCTGCCCATCGACATCGACATGGAAAAACTCACAGCAACGGAGCTTGGATGGTTGATATTTAATTCTCTTTTCTTGTTGATTATTTTTTTATTATTTTTTATTCTCTACACTTTGCTTCAGTTTTAAACAAACTTTTACCTTTTACCTAACTGAATGGCTTAAAGTTTTGTTCAATTTAGAAAACAACATATTGGCTCATGGTTTCCATACATCACAAAATTGTTTTCGTGTTTAGAAAGGGCTTCATCTACTTAGCTTTCAACTATGGAACGACATGAATGCGACATATTCGCATTCATTTTCGTTTCCTGGTTATTTATTGCCTGATTTGCTTTTCTCGTTCAACAGAAAATGGCTCAATTTCATTTCGTTTTTTCTGTTTGTGTACGCCTAAACACCAATCAACAGAACCGCAAAACCAAAAGGGCGCTCACAGGCAATTTACATGCCGCACAGTTAGCCACAATGGGTATCTGTGTGAGTGCGAGTGTGTTTGTGTGCGTGTGCACCTGGGAATTCCAGCAGCCACTTGGGGGCCATGCAAGTTGGTTCTTGTGTGCGTCGGCTGTTGACTTTTCACATTTGCTTGGCATATTGTTAACAGGCAGAGCCAAAAACAAATCATCTTTTATTGTAACGCATTAATCATACGCACCGTGTTGCTGTTGTATGTATTGAAGGAATGGGAAGTGCAAAGTTCTTGCCATCGCCTTACACATAATTTTGGCACACTTTCTCGAACAACTGCCGCTGTTTTTCGTAAGGCTTTTAATTTTCTTTCTTAGCTACTTTTTCACTGCTGGCCATAATTTATGGCCAGGTGTGCGGCAGCCCTAATTGCGTGATAAGTTTACCAATTCGTATTGGTATTCCTCTTAGGGGCTGTTCAGTCAGCCATTTGGTTGCGATTGACGAGAGTTTGATGTCTTTTTCAAAAGCTTCTTGGGTGGAGGCTGAAATGGATGCTAAATACACAACTTTCACTAAATTGATATAAAGCTGTTTCTTTTAATTATGTAGATTTTGTGAATAACCTCTCCACATATTTCATCTTTGCCGCCCGCAGAACACAATCCAGGCGGTTCTTTCTCACATTTAACTGTTTGCATTGCTGACAAACGACAGACATTTAATCGTGCGCAGTATATGGAATGTTTTGCTCTTATTGAATTGCTTCATGCTCACCAGAAGTATTTGTTGTTGCCGACGTTGTTGTTTTATACCAGAGTTCCTCAGCCATAGCCCCAGGAGGACGAACATACCGATTAACACCGAATGCTTGCCGATGTCATGCATTACAGTGTGTTAGAGAGACACACAGTCACATTTTTTATACTCGTCCATTGTAATCTTGCATCCTCACTTTGCTGAGCACGAACTTTTCTTCGTTCCTGTCCATTGTAAGCTTCTCTGATCTTTTCTGGCTTACGAGTACAATTTTCAATAATACTGACTTAAGCTGATTTCTGTTAAGTTCGACTTCAACATATCGGTGTCGCGTTGCATTCTGAGAACGCCGACCAATGTTGCCATGAGCTCTTTGTATACATCGCACGTAAAGTTTTTGCATATCAATTATTAACCTTGAAACTTGATAAACAACTTGGAAAACAATTGAAATCAGAAAGAATATATGCTGAGCTTTCTAATGGAATGACCGCCTCTTGCGTCACTGTGAACTGTAATTGAATTGATCTGAAAAAAGCCAAGAGAAATTTCAGAGTTCAAGAATGCAAACATTTTTGTTACTAAAACCCATTTTCCTACTGACGGTTCCTATAACAGCTATAAGATATAGTTATCCAACATTGACCAAAACTTGCTTATCTGTACGAAAGCCTACAGTATTAGTATCGGATGGGTTTGTGGCAGGGTTCGGAATCGCTCTTTGCTCGCAGCTGTCGAGAGACATGGCAAATTAGCGCAAATTATGGAACTGATACATTTTTTATGCTCTATCTACGTTCTTTAGCATTGGTCATCCATGGTTGCGGGCTTTAGTATTGTCAAAATAACGGCTAAGTAGTTATGTGTGGTCAATGGGTCTTGAATAGCAGATTCTTAAGTATTTGGCGGTGTTATTACCATGAAGGTCCTTCAGCTGTGCATTGCGCTTATGCATTAATCCTGGCATGATTTTCTATACGGTTGGCCTTGATGCTTTACATTATTGCTATTTTTGATCCTCTTTGGTATTTTTCCGCTGTTTAATAAGTCGACAGTCAAGACAAATAAGTTCAATAACTCACCTACCACTCTGGCTTACGGGCTGGGGCTCACAGCTCACGAGCTGGGGCTCACAGCTCACGAGCTGGGGCTTACAGCTCACGAGCTGGGGTTTACAGCTCACGAGCTGGGGATTACAGCTCACATGCTGGGGCTTACAGCTCACGAGCTGGGGCTCACAGCTCACGAGCTGAGGCCCACAGCTCACGAACTAAGGCACACAGCTCACGAGCTGAGGCAAACAGCTCACGAGCTGAGGCACGCAGCTCACGAGCTGAGGCACACAGCTCACGTGCTGGGGCCCACAGCTCAGAGCTGTATCTCACAGCTCAAAGCCGAGTGCTGTGGTTCTCGAGCCGAGTGCTGTGGCTCATGAGCCATGAGCCGGTTGATGGCTCACGGCTCACGAGCTGTGGATTTCAGCTCAGAGGTGAGGTTTTTCGATCACTATCAGAGGCTCTCGGCTCTGAGCGAGAACCAAGAAAAGAGCGAGCGCGATTCTCGCTCGCGAGCAATTCCGAACCCTGGTTTGTGGACACATTAAAACCAAAAAAGTTTTTCTCTTCAAGACCCAATTGCCCACCGATGGTTTCTATGGCAGCTATATGATATAGTTATCCAATTTTAACCAAATTATGCAAAATTGTTGGAAAGCATGTAGAATTAGTATTGGCCGAGTTTGGGGGACACTAGCATTATGCGCAAAAAATTTTTTCTCATTCATACTCATTATTCGAGCGATGGTTCCTTTGGCAGCTGTACGATTTGTCATCCGATTTGAACCAAAACTTTCAAATCTTTGTGAAAGCATACAATATTAACAATCGCTGAGTTTGAAGATGTTAACATTAAAAACAAAATCGTTTTTCTCACTATGACAGCTATAAGATATAGTCATTCAATCCAGTCGGTTCCGACATATTAGCAGCGTGCAGTAAGCAGAAGACTGTGCAAAGTTTCAGCATGATAGCTTTAAAGTTTGCGTAGAAACAGACTGACAGACGGACGTACAAAGCTCAATTAACTCGACGAGCTTATCAAGAATATAAAGGGTGATTTTTTAGCTATTATCTTTTTGGCAACACTGGCTTAAACACCCCACGCACGTTTCGTGTTTTGTTTCACTGTCAAACATCTTCAGTTTGGTCTATAATTTAACCATGCATCGTATTTCAAACGAACAACGCTTGCAAATTATTGAATTTTATTATCAAAATGCTCTGTTAAGAAAGTTCATCGCGCGCTTGTTCCATTTTATGGTCAGTTTAATCAACCCCCTGAAGCGGCTATTCGGGCTATTTTGACTAAATTTCGCACCAAATTTACATTGTTGGACATTAAACCACCAACACGCTTACGTAGAGTGCGAACTGAAGAAAATATAGCAGCTGTATAGGCCCGTGTTAATGTGACCATCAATTATCGATTCGTCGCCGTGCGCAGCAATTGGGCCCCTGTTTGGATTTAGGTGTGAAGCCTTTCAAAATACAGCTGGTGCAAGAATTGAAGCCGAACGACCTACCGCAACGTAGAATTTTTGGTAAATGTGCTCTTGGAAAGTTGGCCGAAGATTTCAGCGACGAAGCTCATTTTTGGCTCAATGGGTACGTAAATAAGCAAAATTGTCGATTTTGGAGTGAATATCAGATCAGATTCAACGCATCCAGAAAAAGTCACAGTTTGGTGCGGTGTATTGGCTGGTGGCATCATTGGACCGTACTTCTTCAAAGATGATGCGAATCGTAACGTAACTGTGAATGGTGAGCGCTACCGTGAGATGATATCCATCTTTTTTTTGCCCAAAATGCAAGAGCTTGACTTGCATGATAGGTTTCAACAAGACGGTGCCACATGCCACACAGCACGCGCAACAATGGACTTATTGAGAGGCGAGTTCGGTGAACATTTTATTTCTCGTGCGGGACCGGTCAATTGGCCGCCTAGATCGTGCGATTTAACGCATTTAGACTATTATTTGTGGGGCTATGTTAAAGCTCATGTCTATATAGACAAGCCCGCTTCAATTGACGCATTGGAAGATAACATTGAAACATTTATTCGTGAGATACCGGCCGAAATGTTGGAAAGAGTATGCCAAAATTGGACTAAGCGTATGGACCATTTGAGGCGCAGTCACGGTCAACATTTGCATGAAATAATCTTCAAACTTTAAATTATATGGACCGTACTATCGATTCAAATAAAGATTTCATGCATGTTTTTGAATTTTATGTGTTTTTTGTTTTTAAAACTTTCCTATAATTCTTAAAAAATCACTCAATATATATAGTTTATAGGGTCGGAAATGAATATTTCTGTGCATTGCGAGCTTCTGGGAAAAATTATAACACCCTTTGAAAGGGTATAACAAAACTTTTTAACCAGAATAACACATCCGGTCACCTTCACCAGCTGTTGGCGCCTGCTGTGAAGTAACTAGCCATGAAAAAGCAAATTCTTAAACTTTGCCGTTCGGATTCGGCGTTGAACTCTAGGTCCCTTTTCCTTGTAATGCACAAGATGTTCAGCTTAACGTAAAACGCTCCGAACAGCATCGACACTTGCATTTGATTGTAATTGTAAATAAATTTAGGAAGCTTTACAGACCTAATTTGAAGCTTATCGAACAATCTGGTGCTTTGCAGTACGTAAAAGTGATTTTTTGGTGAGGCCTTTAATGTTATTCCCATAATTTGATGGGTTTTTAGGAAAATTACTTATAACACTTTTGCATATAACGATTTTCATCAAATTCGGATGAATATATCAAATAGCTGTTATATAATTAACGGTCCTTTAGTTATCTATCCAACTTACTTTATTTAATAAGAATATTACTTGCTAATATATTGAATACATTAATTCGTTGCGGCAATGTTGGATTTTCGGCAAGACTCTGTCGGTCAGCGATGGCGCACGCCTATCATCGATAGCTTGCCATTAATATCGATAGGTGGTTGCTGCTCTCGCCTGAAGGGATTGATTGGTGGTGCTACAGGCCACACTAAAGTGACGCCATCTATTGCAGAGCCTGGGAAATCGTTAAACTTACATGGTTCAGAGCGAAAATGAAATTGTTCTCTGAAAATCCTTCCTCTTTATTCTACAATTAAAATCGGGTTCGAATAAGATTCAACACGTTCAGAATTGATTGGGTCGTAGCTAGTTTAAGCTATTGAACTTTTAAATTGGGTTTGTAGGTTGGTTATACCTATTTGGATTTGGCTTTATGTATTTTATGGTGCTTAAGCTTAAACAGCATTGGTAATATGTATTTAGTTAGATTTTGCCTCGTTGCCTGCTGAATACAATTCTGTAGTTTTTTGATGCGTTTGTTAATTTCCGACTAAAATTGCCAAAGTTTTGGCCAAATGATTTATGACTGCTGGGTAATGCCAAAACATGTACAATAATAACAGCAAACTCCATTACTCTGGGCAAAAAGAAAAATTGAAGCATACTTGTCGGCTGGCCAAAACAGAAAACAACCGCAAAAAGCCATCAGCATCTCACAGTTATTGTAGACCAACACACGCTGCAGTTGTGGCGAAAAATCCCATTGAGTGGGATGCAACTGTTTAATGCCAGTAGCAGTCAGCGGAAGCTTGGTTACGCTACCGAAGCGACAGGCAGTCAGCTTATCTATGGAACTGTCGGCGGGCGAAATTCTCTTGTGCCTACCTTCCTTCCTTCGCCCTCTGCCAAAATGTAGTTTGACATTTGGGCAATCTCCCTGGGAGTTAGAAACAATGCGACTCAGTCATTTCGCATTCAAAAACCATTTCCAGTGGTTTGGCCTCGTGCACCACGTCGAGCGGTGTAGTTCGCTGAGTTTGTGGGCGTGGGCGGAAGATGGCAGTTGCCAGCCCAGAAAATTGCCCAAGTTAAGGTTACAGAAAGACAGGCGTGCCTTTAAATTGAATGAAATAAGGAATGTAGATTCATTTGATATGCGGGAGGATTGTTGTGTGAATAGGATTTCAAAATGCTTACCATCATTTTTTGATTAGGAATGAAAGAAAATAAATGAGGGCATTGATAGCTATGCCAGAAGGGCGAAAATTAACTAACAGAGTGTGTGTGTGTGTGTACTTGAAATAAAATAAAAATGTAATTCTAAAGGCAAAAGCCAAAACAGAATGGGAAAATTGAATTTTGAAAAGCTTGTGTAAGGCACTACCTAAAAAATGCAGCTGAAACTCAATTTAGTCCTAGTCTTAGAGGAGGGAAATCAAGAATAGAATGAAAGTCGAAAATCTTCAGTTAAGAAATAAATAGATAAGAAATTTGAAATATTGTAGAAAACATGAGCTCTTTCTTCAGCTCCCTTGCTGCGGGTATATTAGAATTGTCCAGATGTGTGTAACGAAGAAGTGCATGCGATTGGAGGAGCCAATATAGACCCGGTTCACAGCATTGTTGCAGCCAATGTAGGCTCATGCCTCAAGCACACGTCGAAAGCTTAATGTAACTCACCAAACTTCTCAATAAACTATAAAGGCAGGTATTTAAACTTTGGACGAGTCTATTTTTTTAATAGATTTTAAAAATGGATTTGATGCATTTCTGTGTTAGCAATAACCGAAAATATTATATAAATTGGTTAAGTAGTTCTACACTCAAAAAAAAAAATTACCTAAAAATGTTAAAAATTGCCTGAAATTTAAGTCCATATGATCTAAAATGACAGCCAACGAACATATCGACTTAAATTCAGGCCTCCATTACCTAAAGTTTTCTAAGCAATAAATAGTAGAACATAACCATAACACAGGCCAACAAAATGACCATCTTTGTGAGGTGCAGCCCTGTTGATTTAAAAATATGATAAGTTTATGTTCACTGATTCCAAAACTGGTTTCGGTTTAGCTCCATCAGCTCTTGTTTCCAAGATATGGCGGAAAAACGAAAATGTTGCATTTTTGGCACTTTAGGATTTATGGAGGCCACACTACGCATAAATGTCTGAGTTTATGAGCTATTTGCGACAAAGCACATATCCATGCATTTTTAAAAAATCAAAGGCGCTATATTAGTACAGCGAAAAGTGTCTAAATTGGCCTCTAAAGACAGACATCTTTCGATTTATAGCATTTTTTCCATAATAAATCATCCCGTTTAAGCTAGCGCAGTTATTGGATAATTATTTTTTGCCATCTGAGCATATGGCCAAACATATGATCTAATTTTGTGATTTTTATGGCATTTAAATCAGTTCATTTGGCAAAGTTATAGCACTAGAGCAACTAGCAACTAGATTCGTAATTCAAATTTTTATAGGAACTGTGAAAAGGCTACTTGTTTCAACATAGAACTTTTGGAGAAAAAAGGCTAATGTTAAATAACATTCAGGGATTACTTCGATCTCAACGCAAACCTTAAATAAACAAGCAAACTTTGCTTTATAAATTGTACAAAATATATAAAAATTCTTCTTTAAACCAGACGATTATGGCATGCAGAATAAGAAGAGCTTGCTCCCACGAACCGGATCTATTCTGTTATATTTGTGGGGAGTACGTATTTCCAGGAAACAGATTCAAAATAACGAAAAATGAGGAGGTGAACTATAGCGCTTACTTTGGATTTCCCATTCGCAATCAAGATAAGCAGTGGGTGCCTCACATTGTATGCAAAACCTGCAGAGAGCATATGAGACAATGGGCTAAAGGAAAAAGGAAAAGCTTAAAATTTGGCGTGCCAATGGTGTGGCACGAGCCGACAGACCACTCAAGTAATTGCTATTTTTGCGCCGTGAATTTAAAGGGCATCAATAGCAAAAACCACCGTTTTTGGAAATATCCAGATGTAAAATCAGCGAGACTTCGTATTCTCCATAGCGAGCAAATTCCGATTCCAGACTTTCACGACGTGATCCATAATGGATCCCCAAAGCCCTCAGTTGTTCAACCAAATGGAATTGAATGACCTTATTCGGGATCTGAATCTGTCAAAAGAAGCGGCCGAGTTGCTTGCCTCTAGGCTTCAGGAAAAAAATCTGCTTGAAAATAATTCAAAAATTACTTATTATAGGACTAGAGAGAAAAACTTTCTTCCATATTATACTCAAGAAGACAATTTGGTGTATTGTCAGAATATAGAAGGAGTTTTACGCGAATAGGTTTGGAACACTACAGTGCAACTGATTGGCGATTGTTTATTGACAGCAGCAAGAGAAGTCTTAAATGTGTTCTTTTACACAATGGGAACAAATATGGGTCGATTCCGATTGCGCATTCTACAACGTTGAAAGAAAACTATGTAAACATTGAGCTCACTTTGGAGAAAATTCAATACCGTGATCATCAATGGATAATTTGTGTGGACTTAAAAATAGACACCAAATATCCCTGTTTCTTGTGCTTCTGGGATAGTAGGGCAACAAATGAACATTGAGTACGAAATGACTGGCCTTTGAGAGAGACATTGACAATTGGTGAAAAAAATATAGTAAACGAACCTTTAGTGAGCAAAAATAAGATTGTCTTACCACCCCTCCACATTAAACTTGGATTAATGGCGCATTGGATCAAATTCGCCAATTAATTAAAGATAAGTCATTTGCTGAATCCATGACCCTGAATGAACTGAATGCATGGGACTCATTTGTCTTAGTCGTTTTAAACTTCTTGGGAAACTACAAAGCTGACAATTATGTTCACCTAGTTTCAAGAATGTTACAGGATTACAGGATTCTTGGATGCAGATGACATCAAAGTGCACTTTTACAAGCCACAGACCACTCAAAATTGGGGAGTTTAAGTGAAGAGCACGTGAACTTTCAATAAAAACTATGGAAATGAGATACCAAGGTCGATGGGACGTACATATGATGGCTGACTATTGCTGGAGTTTAAAAAGAGACTGCTTTTGTACTCACAGAAAAAAATCAAATAAAAGAAGTTTTGATTAGAATAATAACTAATGTTGTCTCATTTACATATATGTATTTCAATTTTATTGTTGGGCATTAGATAGATATCTTAAAATTAAAAATAAATGTTTTTATAGTTTATTGAAAAGATTTAAGATTTCGGCATTGTTGGTGGCTGCACGGAGCCAAAAAATAAATTTTCTTTAAAGCCATCTGAAAGTTAATTTTTTTTCCGACTAGGCAAACTTTTGTGCTGATATTGATACTAAGGACGCATTGCGCAGGAGACATGAGGCTAGGCAAAAATTGGTATCATCGCTACTTCTCTAGAGGCGATATCATGTTCGTCATCGCCTCCCAGTAGGTTAGAGAAGTAGCATTTGTTAAGCGCCACTTGCGGATCGGTGACCAGATTCCCGAGTTCGTCTTTGCATTGTGCGACTTTGGGCTTAAAACCTTCTGTTTATTGCTTAATTTTTTGGTAAAATTTTCGAGTCTTACACATGCTGAATAACATCTCGACTTCCTCGCGCATGCGCCTTTCCTGCTCATTCTATTTACTTCTAAAGAGGCGCTTCTAATCTTTCCTTTTTTTCCCGGTATCGCTCCTTAACAGCCCGCGTTGCTCCCGACTGCAGAGTTCTCCTGTAGGCTGCGTCTTTCTCTGCAGTAGCGCGTCGGCACTCCTCATTGTACCAAGACCGCCTTCGAGGGAACTCGGAGTACCCGAGTATCTCCTTGGCAGCCGTACTCATGGAGTGTGATATAGGATTCCACTGTTCGCATATATAGGAAGAAGATGGGAAGGTTTCCCTGAGCAGTTCGGCGAGTTTAGCTGTGTAGGCTTCCTGTGATCCCTTGTGATTGCAGCTTCTCGTAGTTTGGTACAGAATATGTAAAACATAGTACTCCCTGAATGTTATTTAACACTTGCCTTTTTATACCCTTGCAAAGGGTATTATAATTTTGCCCAGAAGTTTGCAACGCATAGAAATATTCATTTCCGACCCTATAAACTATATATATTCTTGATCAGGACGACGAGCTGAGTCTATTGAGCTTTGTCCGTCCGTCTGTCTGTCCGTCTGTCCGTCTGTCTGTCCGTCTGTCCGTCTGTCTGTTTCTACGCGAACTAGTCTCTCAGTTTTAAAGCTATCGAGCTGGAATTTTGCACAGAGTCTTCTTTTTACTGCACACTGCTAATATGTCGGAACCGACCGGATCGGATGACTATATCTTATAGCTGCCATAGGAACTATCGGTTGAAAAGTGGGTCTTTGTGAGAAAAACTTTTTTGTTTTTAATGTTAACGGCTCCCACTTCAGCAATTATTAATACTATACGCTTTCACATAGATTAGGAAGTTTTTGTTAAAATCGGATGACTATATCTTATAGCTGCCATGGGAACTATCAGTCGAAAAATTGGTTTTAATGAGAAAAATTTTTTGTTTTTAATGTTAACGTGTCTCACATCACCGATTATTAATATTAAACGATTTTATACAGATTTGGAATTTTTTGATCAAAATCGGATGACTATATCTTATAGCTGTCATAGGAACTATCGGTCGAAAAGTGGGTTTTAATGAGAAAAACTTTTTGTTTTTAAGGTTAACGTGTCTCACTTCAGCAATTATTAATATTATGCGCTTTTACAAAGATTTTGAAGTTTTGGTCAAAATCGGATGACTATATCTTATAGCTGTCATAGGAACTAGCGGTCGAAAAGTGGGTTTTATTTAGAAAAATTGTTTGTTTTAATGCTGGCGTTCTTAAACTCTGATGTATTAAAACATTTGCAAGGGTATAAAAACTTCGGCAAAGACGAAGTTAGCTTGGCCTTCTCGTTTTTCTAAAAGTTCTATGTTGAAACAAGTAGCCTTTTCACAGTTCCTATAAAAATTTGAATTACGAATCTAGTTCTCCTCCCATAAACATAAATATGTATTTTCGTCTTTAACGGGCTATAACTTTGCCAAATAAACTGATTTAAATGCCATAAAAATCACAAAATTAGATCATATGTTTGGCCATATGCTCAGATGGCAAAAATAATTATCCAATAACTGCGCTAGCTTAAACGGGATGATTTATTATGGAAAAAATGCTATAAATCGAAAGATGTCTGACTTTAGAGGCCAATTTAGACACTTTTCGCTGTACTAATATAGCGCCTTTAATTTTTTAAAAATGCATGGATATGTGCTTTGTCGCAAATAGCTCATAAACTCAGACATTTATGCCTAGTGTGGCCTCCATAAATCCTAAAGTGCCAAAAATGCAACATTTTCGTTTTTCCGCTATATCTTGGAAACAAGAGCTGATAGAACAAATCCAATGATACAGTTTTGTTCAGTGCAATCTATATTAACATAATCTGATAAAAATAGACCTGCACCAAAAACAGTGTTGGGCTGTGTAATTTAAGGCAGTAATATCCAAAAAATGTATATGGGTGATTCCACGAAAAGTCGCCCATTCGTTTTTTTTTCTGCTCGAAAAATTTTTTTTCGAATTCTTTGTTGTAAAATGGTATATACGTATTTTTAGCATTTTGCCGAACGACGTTTTTATTTTCTTTATTTTTATAAACTTGAGAAGTGTATTATAATTTTGCCCAGAAGTTTGCAACGCATAGAAGGAATCATCTCCGACCACATAAAATATATATATTCTTGATCAGTATGACGAGCTGAGTCGATTAAGCTTTGTCCGTCCGTCTGTCCGTCTGTCCGTCCGTCCGTCTGTCTGTTCTCAATATTAACGCTCTCAAACACGGTCATGGGTAATATGAAATGTTTTTAAGCTGATCTGCGAAGTTTGGTCGAAGTCGCTAACCGTTGTGACAAGCTATTTCAAGTGTATCAAAACTTCGGTACAGACGAAGTTAGCTTTGCCTTTCTCGTTTTCTCAAGATTTGGTCTTGTATCCAGGAATTTACTGTATTAAGCTATAAATGGGAAACAGAATAGTTTTAGAGTTATGGACTTTTTTAATTTCATAATTTTAAGGCAAAGGATTCCTAAAAAAAACTTAACCCAAGACAGATTTTTTAGGTAAAATGCCCTATATTTTAGGAAATTATTGCCTGAAAATAAGATTTTAGGTAATAAAATCCTTTTCCCTAATAGTTAAGAAAAATCTTTTTTTTGAGTGTAGAGAAATTCGGGTCCAAGTACCTGGATTGAGGCATAGTAAAAAAAAATCTTCCAAAATTTCAAAGCAAAGTATTTGTTTATGCTTAGTATACACCTCAACAAAGGAACTGCCAAAACAAAAATTCTAAAAAAAACTTGTGAGTTATTTTATTTAGTTGCTTTGCTTTTTCAGTTGAGGTGAATGTGACAAACTTTGTTAGCGAAATTCTCCGACACCTCTTGACTAATTTTAATGAACTTTTTTTGTTGTAAATATTTAATAGGTGTAAATTAGGTTTTTAACTATTTCGTAGGGCTCGGTGATTTGGCTGTCCATCTGCAGCGAAATTTTGAATTGACGACGCAGCAGGCTGCTTATCTGTGTCATTCTTTGTTTTATTATTGTGAATATCGTTATCGGTATCGGAATAGCTTTTTTTAGCAATCGTTTCAGTTTGGCCTTTCTGTGTGTTACAGCAAGAACAGACCATCAATTAGCTTTCCGAAGTGAACAACAATAAGCGTGCCGGACAGATGTTAACACACGCAGAACAATTGACCGACAACGCTTACAAATGCATCGATCATTTACATCTGCTTCGTTCTTTCATGAGCTCAAATTCAAAAATGAGTCTGCCGTTATGTAATGCGCATCAGGAAAATTGCAACTACCGGAAATTGGCTCGTCACAGGAACCATTGAACGGCTTGCTCATCGGCAAGGATCCAGACTTTAACCAGTTTCTGAAGCCCATTCGAAGATTAAATTTATGCTTTCAAATGACTTCTTTCGGAGCAAAAGAAATAATGCCATGCGAACCACTTAGATATTTATAAATCTAGTTTGCAAGGGAATAATAACAGCAAAACATATTTAATACAAATAATAATACAGAAAATTAAAAATTGGAATTGAATTTTGCTATAAAAAAACAGCTCTATATTTTTCAAAAGTTTGATCATATATTGGCATTTAGTAATGAAAAACAATTTCGGTCAAATGCCCACCACGGCTGACTTAAGAATGTTTTTGGTCGGGAGCCCCGGACGAGTACGTACACGGGTCACGAGCTCGCTTCACGAATTGATCCACAAATTGAGTTTTTTTTACTAAATGTTCTTTTCCAAAATGTGGTTGTTTGACAAAAGATTTCCTCCTGCCATAAATATTCTGTGGGTATCCGCAGTTAATGATGATGATTCTTGACCTAGCTTGAACATTAGTGCATTGTTTACTTAAAAACAAGTAGGAAAGTCGGTCAAGCCAGACTGGCTATACATACTTTATAGGTACTTTGTTTCAAGTACAACTTTTACTTTAACTTTTGCACAATCTTAATAAACTCTAGATACCTTTGGTAACACAGTAAAAACCAGTCAAAACTAATATTTTCATTATATGGAATTTAGTAAATAGAATTATATAAATTTCTATAATGTGAATTCTTGAATATTCTTTGCCATGATATAATGCCAAACAAAAAATGTTCCTCTAAGCTCACAATTCATTGTAAACATGAACACATAGAAAGCAAACAATAGAGAAAGCCACTTCGGCTTAGGACCACAATTTCTCCGGGCAGTCAGTTGGCACTTTCTTGGAAATGAACAACAAATTAACAGCAAATTGATGCTGTAGGTAAAATGTTAGGAAAATAAAATAATTCAGTTTAAAATGTAAATGCATTTAATTAAATTTCTGTTAGTCAAGTAGCTAAACGTAAAAAAATAAATCTTGTGTCCAATTAGAATTTCAGGGAATTCCTTAATAAGCTTAAGCACGTTGCAGGAAGATCTAAAAGTTCTTGGAAAAGCTTATGGAATTAAAGCCAGTTGATTGTGGCGTTCATTAAAGTTTTTTGTCACATAGCAGGCATGGTTTTTATGCCCTGAGCCCAATGCCGATTCTTCATTTTTACATTTTTACAATTTTACTTTTGGTTAAAAAGTACTTCATCGGGGGTGCCACAGAAATCACTAGCGATTTTCGTACAAAAGCTTGTATTTTATATTAAAACTGCTAAAATTTATATGTGAAGAGGCACCAAAAGCCCGCCTACTAGATCTGATGGCGAAAATAAAGCGAATTGAAACACTATACAAAGCCAAGTAGATTTGGGTAGTTGATTTCAAATCACTCAAATTCACCATCTGATCGAATAGGCGGGCTTTTTGGTGCCTCATTACATATAAATTCGAGCAGTTTTAATATAAAATACAAGCGCTTATACGAAAATCTCTAGTGATTTCTGTGGCACCCCCGATAATGTTCTGGTTCTAATTTTAGCATTTTATTGTTTTTAAACAATTCAATATGATTATTCAAGTATTATTTATAATATTTACTGGGCTAACCAAGACTATTCAAAAGTGGAAATTATTACATTATTGACGCCTTTATCTCCCTAGAAACTTTCTTCCATTATTTGTGGCCTATACTTTTGTGCGTGATGTCATATCTTCCATTTGCTCCCATTCAACAAGTTGATGCATTCCTTCACACTCAGATACGGTGTTTTGAGGTATGCTATCCTGATTTCTTGTAGAATTTGACTTGATTTATTAACATGATTTATCGCATGTTGTTGGTAATTTAGATTGGGCATCTCTACTTTTACTTGAAAAATTAGCTTTATCCTGTAGGAACTGATATCGTCCTGGTAATAATTGTTTTAATGAAAGTGTATGTTAATCGTTTGTAAATCTCCTCGAACACTCTCTAGCTTGATTCTCCAACATTATCCTTGTCTTGGAGTCAATGGCCCTGTTCATCAGCACAAATCGATGGATCTAGTTCGATTGTTGAGTTGAACGAATCTGAAGTGCAATTGCTGGTGAACAAGGCCAATGTTAAGAATCAATATATTCTGCTCCAATCTCCACAAGCATGGGTTGTCCAGTGTCAACGGAGACTAATAATTTTGAGCCATTGACTAAAAATCTGTGATTTTGACTCAAGCAGGTATTATTGTTGGATTTTTGGATATTTTATATATTTAGATTTTCCAGGATTTAAGAACATATTTGAAGTGGGGGTTCAATGTGTATGCAAGTAATGCAGGGAGACCAGTGTTCAGATGGATTGCGTAGTTAGGAGTATTCTGCGTAAGGTGGAAAACTCTTTTTAGAGCGAAGCTCTTTTACGGACGTCAGACTGGGGGAGTAAATCTTGAAAATTTCTCTTGGGAAACTGGTGGGGATCTGGTGAGAAACTGCTGGGGATCTGGGGTGGGTCAGCTGGGGATGTGGTGGGTATGTGGGAAATTGGGGGTGGAAAGAGTGGCTGCATTGAGGTCAAGTTGGGAATTCTGTGCTATAAACTATAATGTTGTTTGTTTGTCAGTGACTTAACAGTGACTTAAAAGTGACTTAACAGTTACTTTACAGTGACTTAACAGTAACTTAACAGTGACTTAACTGTGACTTAACTCTGACTTAACAGTGACTTAACAGTGACTTAACAGTGACTTAACAGTGACTTAACAGTGACTTAACAGTGGCTTAACAGTGACTTAACAGTGACTTAACAGTGACTTACCAGTGACCTAACAATAACTTAACAGTTACTAAACTGTGACTTGACAGTGACAAAACCGTGATTGAACAGTGAATTGACAGTGACCTAACAATGAATCGGCAGTGACTTGACAATGACCCAATTTTTTGATATTATATAACATTTATTAATACAGTATCCAAAAACTGTCCTCCTTCTAAGCTCTGCGTGCTTTTACGAACAACCTGTCAAGTAGGTGTACCCCTGTCTTATGAGTTTGGTCCTACTTGTCCAACGGAAAATTTGAAAATGAACTCTGATGATGGAAATAATTATCCAAGATTAAGACAAAATACACAAAATGCCCATTTGCTTCAACAACCGCTCTTAAATCGCTTGAGGCAATTAAGTTAATAAAGTTAGAGGAAAACAAAAAAAAATACTTTTGAACTTTTCCCAAGTGTGGGCCATTTAGACTGGATTCCAGGCTCTTTTGGCTTTGTTTAAGTATTTTCTACACAAATTACTTGATATTTATAGAACACACAAAAAGTTGTTTCTTTCGTCTTTTGCAACTGACTTACACTTAATCGTGCGATTAGAGAGCTGAAATTAACGCTGCCCAAGACTAAGTCAATCTGTCTGCAGCTGAATTCTGGCTTGACTCGGTACCAAAACGAATTGAACGGTTGCTTCTGTCAACAAAATTATCAGTTACAATAACTGCAAACTTGTCGAATGACACATAAAATGGCCCAACAAAAGTGTGCAAAGAAAATCGACTGTGACTGCCGAGCAGGACTGTAAGGGGGTGCTTAAATGGGCTCAAGGATATGCGCGTAACAATTTCTTCGTTTTTGTTTTGCCATAAAAACGAATTGCTTGCCATTTTTGTGGATTGGCCGCTGGAGCTCCAATTCAAACTTCAAATTGTTGTCGTTTGTTTTTGGAAACAATTTTGTTTTTGCAAGTGTTTTTTTTCTTCGCCCCGGAGAAGAAATGGGTTATTGAACTGCAAAATGACCAAGGTAGGTAAGTTGAATGCCTGGCCAACCGCATGGCCCTGTAAATGACATGGCAACCAAGTTGGCACTTTGGCTAAACGTGTCGCTGTTGGACATTTGTCCCCCTGGGGAAGACACGGCTGGCGAAATTGTTTTTGCCTTTTTGGTTTGTTGTTTATATTTTTGTATCAAGAAAACATTTGCCCAGCCAAGCAGTTTGTTGATTGCACCTCGGGCGGTCATAACAATTAGGCGCAAATTAATGGAATTAACGCTTTGCGCAAATTGTCACCACTTGGCCAAGGTTGGGCTGTCTCAGTCTTTGTGGTTGCGGGCGTATGGCAACGCATACTCAGATTAGTGTGGTCCTGTCACATGTGTATTAGGTGCAGACTGTTTTTACCAAATAAGCAATCAGACAGACACGTTGTGTGGTTTGTTGTGCCAACAGGAAGACTCAAGTTTTTTTCCTCAAATTATCAAAAGGGGGAGATAATATTTCGTCTATGGTCCATTTTATTTCCAGAGATATTGTTATGAGCAGGGAACCAGCGAAAGAACTAAATGCTTCTGCTTTCTACTTAGTCTTGTTTATTCTAAAGGTACATACGGACGTCAGAAGTAACGTTAAGTTTCATGCAAAAATTGAGGGAAGAAGCAGAAGTTACGATCGGTGCAGAGGTGCTTTCACTTAACAGTCTATGTTATGCTTAACAGCACATTTGTGGAGACTATGTAAAACGGCTGTAGGCCTTATTGTCCTTTGACTAGCAGACGCAGCATTGAGAATACACCATGTCAAGTCGCTCTGCTTTTACATGCATCGACCAGCAAAAGTGCCTTTAGCTAAAGTGATATGAAAAAACTAAATATAAAAGAACATGGCAGGAAAACAAAAGCAAAATAGTCTTTTGAAATAGTTTTCCCATGACGAAAAAATGTCTTTAATTTTGGCGGTGAAAGAGCGGAATGTGAACAAGGCATGGGGAGAAGTGGCCGAACTTCCAAGCAAGGGCATAGCCCAAACTTGTAGACGGTGGTCAGCAAAGAAAAGTTTGCACATTTTTCCTTCAAATTGTCGATTTAAAATGAAGAAAATCATGGTTATAGACCAAGCAGTAAGTAAAATTCAAAAACAGTACGGAAACCCCGATTTTTTGTTAAAAAAATTCAACTAGTGACCTCTAAACGCCTTTCAAAAAATCGGAAAAAAATTCTTAAAAAAACTTTACCCTAAAAGTTTTTTTTTTATTTGTTTTTTTAAACTTTAAAAGTTGGAATTTGGTTTCTGGAAAAGAAACTGGCAGGTCCAGGCGCAATCAATTACAGACTGGAAAAAATTTTAAGGGAAGTCTACATTGATTGGTCTATTCGTGAAGGCGTGATAAACTTGGAGGCCATGGAAAAATCGTTGAAATTTAAAAAACATAATTTAGCAAGCGCAAATATGTATAAATAGGTAATTGTGGCAGAGTTTTAAAGGATCAGTGGATTTTTGCTGGATTGGAACTTCCTTTATGATGCCGGTTGAAGATCGTGGAAGAGACGCTCCTTTGAAAATCATCAAAAAATACATATAGCTGACGGGTCCACAATCATTTCAGATTTTTGGAAGGCGTACAATTGTCAAACTGATAAGGGGTTTCCACTCAAAACAGTAAAACAATCCAAAAACTTTGTGGATCCCACACAAAACATAGAATTGCGCCTGTAGGAAATCAATAAGGTGAAAATTAAAACAAGAAAATAGATTGCTTCCTTAAGTTCTATACTCAGAAAAGATATATTTTCAGTTAGCTACGATATTTCACAGGAGTAGAAACAATTTTTTACAGCTTTGAAATCTGAATACGTTTGAAAAGGCATCTTATTTGTATGAAATTGTTTCTATCATGCGAAATATCGTAGCTAACTAAAAATTTATTTCATCTGAGTATAGGCCTTTAAAAATGAAATTAAAATCAGGAAATAAACCAAATAAAAATATTTGAAATAGTGGATCGTGCAATGCTGGAGACACGACCAAAGAGAATCTAAAGATTTTCTAGATTTTGATTTTCTTTGACACGACTAGATAGATTTTTTGGGTACATTTGAAGGTTGGTTTTTTTGGGTTTTTCTGGCCTACTGTGTTAAAATATTTTTCCTGCCTACTTTATTCAGATTTATGGCGGAAACACTAGCATTTTTAACAAGAAGCGCAGGAAATAAATATTTTAAATTCATTTGATTTAGAATTATTAAAAATTAAACATTTTTAGAGTGAGAAAACTTAGCAGCTACCTAAGATGCATTTCTTTATCCCGAGAACTGTTCGATGTGGAGACACTGATGAAGTGTTTTAAGGATTGGCTTGTCAGTTACCAGCAATAGTAGACTGAATGAATTTGAGATTTCATATGCAAATTTGAATATTAAATAAACTTTTCTTGTTGAAATCAGCCACACTTCAGAATGAATACTTTAGCATTTAAACTATTTATAATGTTTTGCTTAAGTATTTTTAATAGCACTTTGACTATCTCTGCACTCTGAAATAAAAATCTAGGTACCGGTACTGAACCGAATACCGAAATAAAATAAAACAAAAACGGAACCTTTTTCCGATTCGGAAAGTTTCGGTACGTACGAAATTCGATTCGGTTTGATTCCCTGTTAATAAGTGAATCTTTTCGCTCAATGCGCCGCAATGCTGCGCTGACATACTTCATCGAACACTGGCGAACGATGTCGATGTTGGTGTGAAAAGCAATTTGTGTTCGACCCCAGTGGTCTACGCGCGATAAACGCTGATCTAAACTTATTATAAAGTAATTTTTTATTGGGTTATAATGTTGATTTGATTTGATTCCTATCACAGCTGACACTGCTTCTAGAATAGTACAAAAAATATTATCTACACTTTAAAATTTTGTAGGGAATCTTTTTGTTTCGAGAATATTTAAAAATTTAGTAGGCACCCGCTTACGTCGCTCGATGATCTACTAAAGCCCTTCGTTTGCAGATTTTTTGGGAATCTCTAGTTTATAAGGCCAAGGACCTAAGAAGGTAGGAAAATGATAGCAGAGCAACCCACAGTAGTTGCGTCCATAGGACAAAAATCAAAAAATCGATCACAGAATTTTTGAACAAAATATAGACAAATTGACTCTTAAATGTCCAATCTTCTTAATGGCAATCCGGTTTTTTCTGGAAACCTACCGGGACTTTACAAAAATTGCGTTGAAAGCGTGAGCACTTGTTCAATTTTGCAAAGCAGCTGCACGCAGGCCGAATATTTTACAACAAAAGCGATCTTCAAAGTGTTCAGTTGATTAATTACGTTCCCGAATTAAAACTATTTTTAGTGGATTTTGAAGATAAATGTATTTATTTTAAGTTTCTATATTAATAAAAGCCAACTTGCGTTGTATTAATATTGAAATTACTGCTTTAGTTTATTCTGTTTTTTGAACATTTTTTGTGCGTCTTTATAATGTTTACATAAGGTTTTAACTGTGTTCCCCCAAGATCCCCGATTCATTTCTTTTTCAGTGGATTTGTGTGTATCTTAAGATAATAAAAAATTAAAGCTAGCTACAGATATTTGCAGATGTGTGCACAATTAACAATATACTAACTCCGTTTTTTTTTTCAAGGTCAACTTTGCCTTCCGAAGCAGCTGCTTTGCCTATGGCAGCTATAGGATATAGTCGTAAGATACGGTCAATTTTTTTAAAATGAATTCAAAATATTTTTCTAGTATTTTGGTGAACATTTCATAACGACTTCATAACTAGAAGTATTTATGGCCGCGGCTTCATACAAGCCCAACCACTGTGCAACCGGGGCTGCAAACCGGTCCGGAGACGAACCGCTCCGAAGTCGGGGACTCTGGAATTTTTGGAAAGTCCAAACTGAACCTGAACCGGAGCAGAACAATTTTTTTCCCGAACCCAAACCAGAGCCGGAGCAAAAAATAGTTGAAAAGGGTTCGGTTTGCTGTTACATTTTTTCCAGCTGCTATAAATGTCAAGTTTGCCATTTCTCTTAATTTTTAAGCCTTGGAATAAAAACAGCTTTCAACGAAATATTTTGCTTTATTTTATAATATTGAAAAGGAACTGATATTTATGTAAAAGCTTTAAGAATGGAAAATGAAAGAATTAATGATTCTTCCTATCATGTTTATCTTCTGATGAAATGCAATTTTTATGGCAAAAGTTTTGGAAAAACTATCATTGCAAAGAAATTGTTGTATTAGCTGTTCCTGCAACAAAAGTGTAAGTCTAGCGCACTTTTTCTACTCATATAGCTGATTTATCCAGCTATAGAGTCAGTTATCATGAAAGATTGCTGAAAGACACACTGATGATTAATTTATACAATGCGTTAACCAAACTCTCACAACTTGCAGAAGATAGGCAAAGCCTGCTGATGATAAACCCGCGAGGTTCTTGAAAGCTTTACAGTCTACCATACTCCTTTGTGATGAACAAACATAAATTTAGAATATATAGACTGAACGGTTGAGCAGTCGACTTCGTTTCTGCTATTAATTAGTCAGCTGTTTGCTCTCACTTACGCTCTCTGAGCGCATTTGGGAATATTTCCGGCTCGCTCTAACCACAGTTTAAATTTTTTCTCTAATTCTCATTGCTCCATGAGTTATTGACCTGGAAAGCTCCAAAAACGTTCGATTATCCAAGCTCGTATATTTTATATTCAAGCCTCTGCAGCCCTGATAGCAACTACTAAGGCTGCAGCGCCTGAGAAGTTCGCATGGTGATCTGCTAGGCGTAGTGCAACAGAGTTCTAGGACAAACGCTTTCCCAGAGTAAACGATACATTAAATTTAAAGTTATAGATCGACCGGGATAGAATTTATACCGTTTTGTACTTAAAACTTAAAGTATGTTTTGTTCAAGTACAAAGTCTTGGTTTTTTTCTGCGTGAACAATTGAAATTTCCAGTGAGTGCCCAAATATGTTTAATATGAAAAATATTATACAAATCCAAACTTTAAGTTAGCAGAAAATGCTGTTACCTTACATTGGTCCTGCTGCCCCACAGTGCTTTGGTGAAAGTTTTTAAACTATACACACATCATTACCTGAAAAGTGTGTGTAAACATTTCGCTGAAATTGCAGCTCTTAAAGTTGTCTACACATTATTTCTCGTTCTGTCTGCCAGGTTAGTTTCCCTCTTGTTGCTGTCGATTTTGTTGTTATTGTTGTTGCTATTACAGAGCTTACACACTCTTTATATTTTTATTTCCGCTCCATTTGTCAATCCGCTTTGTGCTTAGTTATCTGCAAAGCTGACTTTTTTGTTGATGCTGAGTTCAAAGTTGCAGTAGTTTCAAAAGTAAAGTTTCAGGTGCGGAGGCATAAAATTGTTCTGTGATTTAAGTCGTTAACGACTGCCGCTTGAAGATAGGCAGTGATTTTGTACATACTCATGGAGTCAATATTTTGCCCAGAGTCATTGCCAGAATCTCACAGAAAAGATAATGTTTGCATGATAAAGATATTTGGTCGATTCGTTTGCTTTGTTGTTTGTGGAAAAGCATTGAGTATTTGCCTCCTTCTTACCCCAGTGCAAAGCAATGCAAACAACTTTTGAGTGAAGGCATTCCAAGGCATTTGGTCGCTCCTGTCGAGAGTTTCGTAATTTAGCAGATTCTCTCTTGCCTTGTGGCATGTGAACTTTGAAGGTTGGCCAACTGTCGGCAATTGCTGGCGACTTGGTCTACAACAGTTGACATCTGACATCTGCCCGTCGCTTTGAGTGAGCATTCAACTGTCCCGTAAATTGTGTTTTATGCATTTTGATTTATTTGTCTACAACTTTTTGTCATTAATTTCATTTATTTGCAACAATTTCGTTTATATTTTGTATTATATTTATTTAGACTGGTAGCAACCGTTTGAAATGATTGGACACACAGAAAACCACAAAGGAGTCTATACAAAGTTTACTGAAGGGTCTTGAAACAGCTAAAATACTAACTCGTGACACGAAGTGCTAAAAAAAAAAAAGTATGATAAACAAAAGTTTCCGGGTTGATTACTTGGTAGTGGTTTGGTAAGTTTATTGTAATCAGCACAGAGAACACGAAACGGTTCATGCAAAGCATACTTCAGCGATAAGGGGATAAAATTACCCGTCGGTCTAATGGGATCGTTAAGTTCATTCGGCAAACCAACTCAGATGAATTGATTTCACAATTAATTAGTCTATGTATAAAGATGACCCCACGCATAACTTTTGGGTTAGTTTGGGAGGGGAGAGTAATTAAAAGAAGTCCACTGGAGTACGATGTTAAACAGACCCCTGAATTCGGGTTTAAACCACGAAGAGCAAACACTAAAAATTGTTTTTACACAAATTCAATTCTATCTTGATGTGTCGGATATTGCGAAGACCACACACATGATTCGTATTCAAGAATCGGACAGACAAGAGAGGTGTACCGAATCTTCGTCGTATAGGGATCATCAAATTCCTTTGACCAGCGATTAATAAATCCAAGAATTCTCCCCCAACCCAACAATTGACCTCCAGCCCTTTTTTTTTTTTATAAAAAAAAAAAAAAACAAGAAAAAAAAATTCGATCGGGTGAAAAAAAAAAACAACTAATGTTGTTTTTCCCTTATTTTTAAACTATACACATGAGTCCTTCAAAATTCAGATAGAAATGGACCAAATCCTTGCCAGTCTTTAACAATAATGTGTTTTTCCCCTTATATTTAATTACACAGTCAAAAATATATTTCTTATATTTCGAAAATCATATTCCAAAAATTGTTTAAGCTTAGTTCTGTTTTGTGCTTTTTCAAAATTGAGTTAATCCAAAGGAATTTAAGAAGTTTTGTTTTGCTAGTACTTAATTTTTGTTTTGGTATTTACTTTGTATTCATTGGTCAACGACACTTATTTGTAATTCCCAATCATTTTTTGTTGAACTAAAGTATTTGTCAACTCCGACGAAAGGCCTGAATTTACAGCAATTAAAACCGGGAAGAGAGATCGCTACTATAAATGGTGTAATAATAAATTTTATTTATTGTTTAACTATTAACATAAAAAACTAAATCTAGTAATATAGGTTTAGGTTTTACCATATAAAGCACGTTTTTAAGCAGTGAAATAATATGTACAATATCTACTTTTTATAACCAACGTAGACATCTCAATTCGTCTGTCGGCCATGAGCAGTTCGTCTCACATTACACTGAACTACTATACCAGGCTCTCCGGGCCTTCCCTAGATACCTGTTCGTTCCTCAGTTCTATGCCCAGACTCCAACCCATGCTAACTAAAATGCCAGTGAGTGTCTCCAGAATAGCCGTCCGATAAGTCAATGAGTTTCTTAATCGTTGACTAGGTTCTTCCATAAGTTGTCGCTCCTGTTATCTAGTATGCTGATTACCTATCCTCTATTTAAAAGCTACTTACCGAAAAGCAGCATTCTCAATTCTTTAAGGATTAAATAATTCTTAGGCTTTACATAGGATATATGTAATACATGCTTCGTTCGATTATAGAAGTTTGACGTGAACTTTATTAAATCAAAGTGAGCTTTAATGATCCAAGGAATTTTGTGCGCTTAAAAATTCAGATATATACTATACTAGCAATAACCCGTCGCGCTTCGCTGCGCCTTCAACAGTATAGAACCAATGCACACCTACTTCCCATCTACATCCCATCTACCATCACCAATCTGCATCCCAAATTCCCACCCACATACCATCCACTTCCCCCACCCACCCACCACACTTCCCACCCACTTACCACCCACATTCCACCCCACTTCCCATCCACTTACCACCCACATTCCACCCACTTGCCACCCTCATACCACCCACTTCCCGCCCACTTCCCGCCCACATCCCACCCACTTCCAAAACAACTTACCACCTACATCCCACTCATATCCCTTCCACATCCCATCCACATTCCAACCACTTCCCAGTGGGCATCCCGGCTGTATTTCCAACATCGGAAAATGAAAACACAAATGAATTCTCATTTTGAACTTACAAACCGAGTTTCAAGTCAATCGGGTGAAAAATAGTATTTTCCATGCAGAATTTTCCCGCATGGGGGCGGATTTTCCGACATTTCAAATTATTTTGTATTCTACCCTTACAAACCGAGTTTCAAGCCAATCGGATGAAAAGTATTTTATTTCATGCTGACTTTTCCGGGAATTTTCCGACCGTTGGGTCAAATTTTCCAACATCGGAAAATCACATTTCAAATTATTTCGTATTCTGTCCCTACAAACCAAGTTTCAAGTCAATCGGATGAAAAGTAACATTTTTCCCATATCAACTTTACCGACGCGCGCCTGCATAACTAAACGAAGGTATATGCCAATTCTCAAACCTGTAGGATAAGCCGTTTAGGCTGTGCGTTGATAATATGTCACCATATCAGTCGGGCCTACACATTTATATATATAGATACTGTGTGGTCGAGATACTTTTATATCCTCGAGGTGCTAGAGCATTGTCGATGGGTTCGTTCCAAAAGGCCTTGTGTTTGAGTGTTCTGAGTATGGTCGCGCGGAACAAATTGTTCTAAAAGATTTATCCGGGACACTTACTTTGAAAGAGGCAACATGTTTTATATGCGAAAATTTGAGCTTTTTCTTCAAAATACCTGCGGTTTTAATTTTGACCTAGATGTAGGCTTCAATATCATCAGTTGTAATATCAGGGGCAAGCCGAGAAACAAAGATATGTATATTTGTAGATTTATGATTTCAGAGTCCTTTTCAAAAAATCGCAGGCGCAAAGGGGGTTTGGGTTATATGAGTGTTAGTTCTGGAACGCTGAGATCACTAATTTAAGAAGTCCTTTAAGCCATTGGACGGCAAAACACACATGCTCATTCTGATACCGCGTTTGAAGCGTCAGTCAACAGTTTTAAGGAAACGAAAAAAAATACACCCACCGCGTTCGCCCGATGTGACGCCCCTGACTTTGGGGGAAAATGTTAAGTCACGTTGAAGAGCAAAAAAAAACAACCAGAGCGGCCATTTGAGAGATACAATACAAAAATTGATGTAAACAAATCTACTGGAACAAATTAAAGATAAGATGCAAAAATTTTTTTAAAAAAACATGGGAAATTGTTAGAAAAGCAAGCAGTTTAAGCTCGTATACTGTCGGTGTACAGAAAATAAGAACGTGCCGGACTCTGCCCTAAGCACACTTCTTCAAATATATGTGCCACTGAAACCACTTCCACTTTCACCAACGAATTTTTTGAGAGATTTACAAACCAACAGCCGGCAAAATCTCTAGAGTTTTCTGTGTCACCCACGATTAATTATCCGGCCTTTTAATAGTCATCAAAACTTTCTGGGTGACCAGTCCGTCGTCATATATTGGAAACAAGAACTGATAGTGCCAATCCTGAACAAGTTTTAAAATCAGTGAAAATAAATTAAAACGATCCCCATTAAATTGTTTATTTTTTTGGCCGGCTGCATTTCTATTGATAAATGCAAAAAAAATTTTACAATGTATTCATCTTTCTATAGTAGGCTTTTTCCTTTACTTCAACCGGTAACTCATCGCTTCGTTCGATGTGGTTTAGTTAGTTCATTTTATTAAGGCACCAACATCAGACACAAAACATTTTCGGAAAAATAAAATAAAATTTATAATTTATAGTTACAAAATGCAGAAAACTTGATTTCATCATTGCGTGTAAGTAAATGGAAACCATATAACAAAGAAAGCGTGCAACCATTCTTTTCCTTCTTTTCGCAGCCACTGTTTAGCAGTGCCAATATGATGATATGGCGTTCTTTGCCCACACGCTTAATACAATCATCACCGATCCTGTTGCAAAGTTACGATTCCAAAACAAGTTATTTGGCAAGCCAGTTTATTTCAGAGGCGGCGCCTTGGTTAATATTATATACAACATGGTTCCGCTGCCACACCACGTTGGAGTTCTACAAGATGCCCTTCCTTTATTTGGCTATATTCTAGCCTAAATTCATTTGATTTTACTTACTGCTTGATGATGACTATACATGGTTCATATTCTATATAACCCGTTTCCGCTGCCACACCACGTTGGAGTTCTACAAGATGCCCTTCCTTTATTTGGCTATATTCTAGCTTAAATTTATTTGATTTTACTGACTGCTGGTTGATGACTATACATGGTTCATACTTTATACAATCCGTTTCCGCTGCCACACCCCGTTGACGTTCTACAAGATGCCTTTGCTTTGGCTATACATATTCTAGCCTTAGTTCATTGGATTTTAGTTGCTGGTTGTTACTGACTACACAAAAGGAGTTGATACGCATATGGCTGAAGTTACACAATCTGCACACAATCCGCCCACATCCCATATTTGGGGGATATGATTGACAATCATCCGCCAAAAATTGATGAAGTTTAACATTCATTTGTTTGTAATTAAATTGGTAGTTTTTATCATATTGTTGTTTCTGTACAGAACAATATTTTCACACAATTATACAATTGTTATAACAACTTCATTTAATTCAATAAATTGTACAAGCATTGAACTGATTAATAGTGTCTGTCAAATCATCAAATCGTATGTCAGACGTTTCCTTAGGCTTAATCATGTCGAATTGTGATTCCAAAAACAAGAATCTTAATGCATTGAGTATATGGTGCCCAAAGGAGAACTTGAAAACTTAAGCGCTACATTTATACCACAATCATGGTTTTAGGTAAGGTTGTTCCTTAGGTATTATACTCTGACAGTTTTAACTCGGAACAGTTGATCATTTCACAACCAAAATATTCTAAAAGGGTGGGGGGGTAGTGTACAAATTCTGTCTGTGTTTGGTCTAGTTATTGCACTTTCAATTTTTCAACTTCCGGATGAGCTATTTCGAATTTTGCTTTTATATCTTTAACAAAGTTTTTGCTCTTAGATTGGACTAATGAAAGCAATGCAAATCACAATGGCATCGACGCTCGATAATAAACTGGTAAATTTGGCTTCAAAAGAGGATGTTAAAGGAATAAATGGACAGTTAGAAGAGCTCTCATTGCAAATAGAGGCAATAATGGCGGAAAATATAGAGCTCAAAAACGAATTGAAACAAATAAGAGCAGAAAGACATAAAGACACCATGGATTTAGAAAGACTTTTAAGTCAGTCAAAACGAAAAAATGTAATTTTTCGCGGTATAGAGAAAACTAGGGAATCGAAAGATGCTGTAACAGAGATATGCAAAAGAAACCTTGGCATACCAGAGCCGGGAATCTTTGCCGTAAGGATTTTATCAGAACGATTGCATGGCAGAAATCTTATTGCTGAAATGGCCACGATGGAGAAAGCAAACGATGTTTTCAAAAATGCTAGGAAATTCGCTGGCACCAAAATATATGTAGAAAAGGATCTGTCTGAGCAAAAACAAAAGAACAAAAGCGTGCTTCTACAACTAAAATCGCAACTTCAAACGCTCAACAAGGATATCAAGGTCTTAGTAAGAAATGACTCCATGAAAATCGCTAATGACTGGAACGCGAACAACGTGCTATTCAGCGGTAAAACAAAAGGTTTCCAGGCATTGCAGAAAATAAACCCCCATGTTACAATAGAAGACATTTCCTATAGCAAACTCGCTGATAAACTAAACCAAAAAAAAAACTAACTAGATGCAGGCAACATAAGAGTAGAATAGGAAATTCCATATTAGAAAATCATCAGCATTAAACTACTATTACTTCTCATATAAGAAATCATAGGGTGAGCAGCGAAAATTTAAACAATAATAGTATTGCAAGCCTTAAAATAATGTCATACAACGGAGCCGGACTTTCTGGTAAACTGATTCTAAAAAATTTTTTCAACTTAATAAACCAGCACGACGTCTTTATTTTGTACGAGACATTTGTTGAGGAAAACATTGAACTTTTCGAGCCTTATTTTGCGGAATACAACATTAAATGGGATTTGGCGACAAGATCGAGTGGGGTAGGCCGAGCTAGCGGGGGACTTCTGTACGGATTTAAAAAGGAGCTCAAACGCTTATGCCACTATACAAGAATTGGAGACGCCACAGCGATCGAGGTCGTAATACCTAATGAAAAGCTTTTCGTCTTGCCCTGTTATCTAATTTGTAATCATTGGACTTTATGGAGCTAAATCAACATCTTTCGCAGATTGATTGGTCCTTTCTTGATTCTGATGCCAGTCCTTCTGTCAAATTTAACTTGTTTTACTGCTCGCTCAATCTCGCTTTCGACTTGCACGTACCTTGTTCCTCGTTATCCGTAGTACATCGCAAGCCACTCTGGTTCACTCGCAGATTGTCTAATCTCAAGAATGTGAAAAACAGATTACATAAACAAGTAAGACCGTTGCAGTCGAGTAGCCCGACTTCAATATACCCTGTACAACGAGAGCGTAAGTTAAAGTCGGCTCCATCCTGTACCATCCGAAAAGTATGCAACATTTTTATTAGGGTGGGTGGGGTGGTGGCGGGGGGGCTTGGTTCGCTTTTTTGCTCATAACTTCTGAACCGTTCATCCGATTTTTATCATTTTTTCGGCAAATCGATTTATTTTGCTAATTACTAACTATCTCTAGAAAGTACGAATCGTCTATTTTCAAAACTGTGGGAGATATAACGTTTTTTCCAAATTGCGGGGGCGGGAGGGGGCGTGGCCAAAATTTGAAACAAACTTGATCTGCGTACAGATAAAAGAAGCATTTGTCCCATACATGTCAAACCTCTATCTCTTACCATCTCTGAGATCGACGCGTTCATACAGACAGACGGACAGACGGACGGACGGACAGACGGACAGACGGACATGGCTAAATCGACTCGGCTATTGATGCTGATCAAGAATATATATACTTTATAGGGTCGGAGATGTTTCCTTCTCCCTGTTACATACATTTGCACAACTTCATGATCCCCTTTTACCCATTTTTAATGGGTACAGGGTATAAAAATATAAAAGGACTGGGCAACTAGTCGATTATTCCCGATACTTAGCCGCTCAGTCGGACTTTCTCAGTCACAATTCCGAATGCTATCAAAATTACCTGCATAGGTGTAAAAACGAATTTAAAGAAAATCCTAAGCAATTCTTTTCATTTGTGAACTCTAAGCGTAAGACCTCTGCTTTTCCTCCCTCTCTTCGGTATAACACTACCACTGCATGCAATGATGCTGATATATCCAACTTATTCGCTGATTTTTTCCAGACAACATACTCTTCTTATGTTTATAATACTTCAACTCATTACCCTTATTCCATTCCGCACTCAGCAGGCATTTTCATGCCAGTCGTTGATGAAAGCACCGTGTTGGAATATCTTAAACTCGTAAAAACCTCATTTTCTTCTGGTCCAGACGAGGTTCCTAGCTGTGTTCTTAAGAATTGTGCAAATGCTTTATACGAACCTCTTTCTAAAATTTTTCAATTATATCTGAAAGGAATCCTTTATTATACCACTTCATAAAAAAAGAAGTACATACCCAAACTTTTTGAACTGATTATAACTGCTCAGTTGCAGCACCAGTGTTGCTCTCTTATGTCTCCATCACAGCACGGGTTTATGAAGCGCCGGTCTACATCGACCAATCTGCTCGAGTTTACTTCATTAATTAGGGACGGATTCAAGCTGAAAAATCAGTCGGATGTTATATTCACAGATTTTAGCAAGGCATTTGATTCAGTGAATCACCTTTTGCTCTTAAAGAAATTATCACTTTTAGGTTTTCCCAACCTCTTGGTCAATTGGATTTCAATGTACTTGGCAAATCGTACACAGAAAGTCTTATTTAACAACACCCTCTCCAAGCAGGTTTATGTCACTTCCGGAGTTCCACAAGGGAGTCACCTAGGACCGTTGCTATTTGGCTTATTCATAAACGACCTTCCTTCCGTCATTCTAAATTCTCAAGTGTTGATGTATGCAGACGATGTTAAAATTTGTATGCAGCTAACTGACGCCGATTCACATTGTCTTTTACAGAATGACATTAACCAACTTCAATCCTGGTGCATCAACAACTTGCTGCACCTTAACCATTCTAAATGTAGTGTCATGTCTTTCTATCGCTCTGCCCCATTTATGGGCAACTATTCTCTTGGCCCGCACAATCTCAAGCGTATACACGCGGTAACAGACCTTGGTGTATTATTTGCCCACAATATGAACTTTTCCGATCACATTGGGACTATCGTTAGCAAAGCCAAGGGGGTGTTTGCTTTTGTTAAACGTTGGTCTAAGGAATTTGATGACCCATATACCACTAAGCTTCTTTACATCTCACTTGTCCGACCTATACTTGAGTACTGCTCATGCGTATGGTCACCACAGTATGCAACATACCAGGGCCTTATTGAGTCGGTGCAGAAGCAATTTCTCCTGTTCGCCTTACGTGGACTTAACTGGGAACAACACCGTCGCCTGCCATCGTATGTGGACAGACTCCGTCTATTAAGTCTACCGTCCTTGCAAGATCGTAGAATCTGTCATGGAGTTATGTTCCTTCATAAACTAATAAATGGCCATATTGACTCTTGTTTTCTACTGAGCCAAATTAATTTTTCGATCCCACCTAGACCTACAAGGCAGTTCCGGCCAATTTTCTTAAATATAAGTAGATCTAATTTCGAATCTCATGACCCGTTTCGAATCATATGCATGTTATATAACAATTTGTACCATTTATTAGCTTCTGAGGGTTCGATGTCGGTAAATGTATTTAATATTTTGTCACACTTATCTTCCCAGCAATTGTAAATCTTTGCCTCCACCCACTTGATGTGAGTCGGAGCATATCATAAAAAAGTTCTCCTAGTTTCGGTGGAGGCGAGATTAGGATTAATCTGTTTTCTTCTTTTTCTCTCTTAATTATTATGTTGACAGCTAAATTTGTCAACTCTATTAAATAAATACAAATACAAAAATAAAAAGAAAAACACAAAAGCAAAAAAAAAAAAAAAAAAAAACAAAAAAAAACAAAAAAATAAAAAAAAAAAAAAAAAAGAAAGAAAAGGGGAAGAAGGGATAATGATTCAAAAAAAAAAAAAAAAAAAAAAAAAAAAAAAAAAAAAGAAAAAAGAAAAACAAAAAAAAAAAAAATAAAAAAAAAAAAAAAAAAAAAAGGGGAAAGACACAAGCAAAAAAAAAAAAAAAAAAAAAAACGAATGAGTTGGAGAAGAAGACAACAGGTTTTTTTTTGGACAGAAAAAAAAAACAAAAAAAAAATATTTTAAAAAGGCGGGGGCAAAACAGTTTTTGGTAAAAAAAAAAAAAAAAAAAAATCGAGTAGAACTGAGACTTACGAGTATGAAACTAGACTGGATAAGGAACTGGAAAAGCTAATTGAGGATCTTAGTTGCTGCATATCAACAGCGGCGAAGTTTATGCAAAGGTCGACTAAAACAAATTGGAAACAGTCGTGGTACGATGAAGAAGGTGACCAAGCCAGAAGAAAATCTCTCTAAAAGCGACACACAAATATACCAGAAGATAAGAATACTTACAATATCCCAAATGCCTCTTATAAATCTTTATGTAAAGCAAAAATACTACAACACTTCAGGCAAATGGAAGAGGAAATTGGAAAAGTGAAAGATGCAAAATCGTTTTGGTGAATGGTCAGAACGGGATGATTTATTTTGATAAAAATGCTATAAATCGAAAAATGTCTGTCTTTAGAGGCCAATTTACACACTTTCCGCTGAACTTAAAAAGCGCTTTTGATTTTTAAAAAATGCATTGATATGTACTTTATCACACATAGCTCATAAACTCTCATATTTTTGCCTACTGTGGCCTCCATAAATCCTAGAGGGGCAAAAATTCAACTTTTTTTGCCGCCTTTTCCGCCATATCTTGGAAACAAGAGCTGATAGGACAAAACCAATGATACAGTTTTGTTCAGTGCAATCAATATTAACAAAATCAGATAAAAATAGACCTGCACCAAAAACACTGTTGGGCTGTGTTATATATAGAACTTTCAGCGTGACCAGTATTGGAAACAAGAACTGATATAGCCAATCCTCAACAAGTTTTAAAATCAGTGAAAATAAATTAAAATCCTCCCCATTCACTTGTTTGTTTTTTTTTGGCCTAAAACCGAATAATTTTACAATGTATTCATCTTCCTATAGTAGGCTTTTTCCTTTACTTCAACCGGTAACTCATCGCTTCGTTCGATGTGGTTTAGTTAGTTCATTTTATAAAGGCACCAACATCAGACACAAAAAATTTTCGGAAAAATAAAATAAAATTTATAATTTATAGTTACAAAATGCAGAAACTTGATTTCATCATTGCGTGTAAGTAAATGGAAAACATATAACAAACAAAGCGTGCAACCATTCTTTTCGTTCGTTCCGCAGCCACTGTTTAGCAGTGCCAATATGATGATATGGCGTTCTTTGCCCACACGCTTGATACAATCATCACCGATCCTGTTGCAAAAGAGTTTCAGAACAATATTGGCAAGCCAGTTTATTTCAGAGGCGGCGCTTTGGTTAATATTTTATACAACATGTTTCCGCTGCCACACCACGTTGGAGTTCTTCAAGATGTCCTTCCTTTATTTGGCTATATTCTAGCCTAAATTCATTGGATTTTACTTACTGCTTGTTGATGACTATACATGGTTCATACTTTATACAACCCGTTTCCGCTGCCACACCTCGTTGACGTTCTACAAGATGCCTTTGGCTATACATATTCTAGCCTAAGTTCATTGGATTTTAGTTGCTGGTTGTTACTGACTACACAAGAGGAGTTGATACGCATATGGCTGAAGTTACACAATCCGTCTCACTTCCCATTTTTGGGGGATTTGATTGACAATCATCCGCCAAAAATTGATGAAATTTAACATTCATTTGTTTGTAATTTAATATTGTTGTTTCTGTACAGAACAATATTTTCACACAATTATACAATTGTTATAACTACTTCATTTTATTCAATAAATTGTAAAAGCATTGAACTGATAAATAGTGGCTTTTAGTTATTTCTTTTTCAGGGAATTGACTGTTCCATCAAATCGTAAGTCACACGTCTCCTTAGGCTTAATCATGTCGAATTGTGATTCCAAAAACAAGAATCTTAATGCATTGAGTATATGGTGCCCAAAGGAGAACGTACAAAACTTAAGCGCTACATTTTTTAGGAGACCAAATTAATTCGCGAAAGTAAAGAATAATTTTTTGATTTACTAACAAATTCCGGTATTTTTTCCAAAATTAGTATAGTAATCTGTATTATTTTTAGATTCTTAAAATTTGGGAATGACCCGTATATGTATATTACCGTATATGTAGATTATCAATGGCAACGGCCGCACCTGTGATGCGCAGCACTTCAGTGCAGTTCCTGTGGGGCCTCACTTCAAAGATATCTTAATAGGCTCTAAATATACTGCAAAAACTTGCTTTCTTCTAGAAGTTAACAACTTTTTCAATGGTCATGGTAAATTTGATTCAAATGTTATGACTTCAAAGCAAGTCTACTCTAGCAACTGAAAAATAAAAAATGTAAGCAAGACTAAACTAAATTTTATGTACAGCCATGAAAGCCTAATATTAAACACCGAAAACTTAAATTCTGTAAAGTAGTTCCTTGCCGCGGTATAGCCCACAAGATATTTGTAAAGGAAGTGGGACCTTGTGGGTGCAAAGTTCTGGAAAATTATATAAGGATCAATGCATAAGCGCAATTCACAGATAAGGGATCTCCGTGGACCATGATAATAAAACCGCTAAATAGTTAAAAAAATCATATTCAAAACCAAAAAAGACCACTCATAACTACAAAACTATGAATTTGACAATACTGAACCGCGATTTATACCATGCATTGATCTAAGAATTCTTTTTTGGCAACAGGCGTCATTCAGACGCTTAAGAAAATTGTCCCGCTTCGAGGTGCCGTCACGTGCAACAAAACAACATTCTCTTGCGTATCGACGCACAGTACCGGCTGGTTGCTGCAAGTACAGTGTGCGCTATCGAGACCCGCTGGGCACTGCAGCAGTCTGCAAAAACAAAACATATGCAGTGTGTGTCTCGCTTGTCGATTGATTGTTGATTGAAACAGATAATATTCACAACTGAAACAAAGCCAACAAAGAAGTCAAATCGAAATTCAAAATAGTTTACGAGATTTGGAGTTGAAAATTCCAAACAGCAGCTGAAGCTTTTGTACTACCATTATACCATTCCAGAATTTTTTGGTCTCGAAATATTCTAGATTCTCGATATTCTCTATCAGCATCAACATCCAAGTCGATATAGCCATGTCTGTCTGTTTCTTCATATACTTTTTATACATGCAGACAGATCAAAGTCAACAAAAAAACCTGATATCTCTCACAGTTTTGATAATAGATGGTTCTTACCTTTTAAAAATAGCTAGTAATTAGCATTATTAATCGATTTGCAGAAGAAATAATAAAATTCGTATGAATTATTCTCAAATTATTACTAAAAGAAAGTTACTTTTCCCCCTGGCAGTAGTGACGTCATCAATTGGTCAGTTTTGAAATCCCCAACTGTTTAATGCAAGGAGTGGCTCCATTTTTTGTTCAGCAGCGCTGTTTTTAGTTGCTACTTCAGGTACAGAGTATATTACAGTCAGGCTTGACCGAATTTCTTAGTTGAATTTGCTTAGCATTTTGCGAGATCTAAAGCCTGTAACGGTAGAGAAAGTCTTTATAGCATTATGCCTTAAGAAAATTAAATCTAAAACTATCATCCACATAACAGGGGAAATCAGATTACTTTTTCGATATCCGATACGTGAAGTTTTATAAAATCTGTTTTTTGAAAACATAGGGTTTTAGCCGTCAAATTTCCAGAGGCACACAAGAGAGGGCAAGGTGATTGCAAGGTCCAATGAAGGATGAAAGGGGTCAACTGGTAATGGTAATGGTAATGGTAATGGTAATGGTAATGGTAATGGTAATGGTAATGGTAATGGTAATGGTAATGGTAATGGTAATGGTAATGGTAATGGTAATGGTAATGGTAATGGTAATGGTGGTAATGGTAATGGTAATGGTAATGGTAATGGTAATGGTAATGGTAATGGTAATGATGGTAATGGTAACGGTAATGGTAATGGCAATGGTAATGGTAATGGTAATGGTAATGGCAATGGCACGGTAATGGTAATGGTAATGGTAATGGTAACGGTAATGGTAATGGTAATGGTAATGGTAATGGTAACGGTAATGGTAATGGTAATGGTAATGGTAATGGTAACGGAACGGAATGGTAATGGTAATGGTAATGGCAATGGTAACGGTAACGGTAATGGTAATGGTAATGGTAATGGTAATGGTAATGGTAATGGTAATGGTAATGGTAATGGTAATGGTAATGGTAATGGTAATGGTAATGGTAATGGTAATGGTAATGGTAATGGTAATGGTAATGGTAATGGTAATGGTAATGGTAATGGTAATGGTAATGGTAATGGTAATGGTAATGGTAATGGTAATGGTAATGGTAATGGTAATGGTAATGGTAATGGTAATGGTAATGGTAATGGTAATGGTAATGGTAATGGTAATGGTAATGGTAATGGTAATGGTAATGGTAATGGTAATGGTAATGGTAATGGTAATGGTAATGGTAATGGTAATGGTAATGGTAATTGGTCATTAGTATTGATCACAATCTGCTCACAACTAAGTTAAATTTATAAAAATCTTCCCTATACGTTGTTTATGCGTTCATTTCATTTTAATTTAGGGCAACTTTTTGCATACTTTAACTTCCAACACATTCAATTTGACTAATTAAATAGGCAAAATTAATCTAAACAAGTGTCTGATTGTTGCAGATAGCCAAAAAAGTTTTGTTTTAGCTTGTTAACGTTAACGACACTCCTCCAGGGAGGGGGGGATAGCAGATGCAGAGTCCAACTTTAGTGAACAATCGATGTAATCTACCAGGGGATGGTGCCCTACCACCTTGACTTGCCTTGGCCCCAAACACACATTTCCATGGATAAAGCGGCCGTAGGCTGGAGCTGTGAAACTTTTTATGCGCCAAGTTAATGCGTTCTATCAATTGATTTTCATCCAACATAGCGGAAAGTAAGGCAAATAAATTGGATTTCACATGGCGGGCCAAGTTAGTTAGTTAGTGTCTTCGTTCTTTCTCGTCCTTTGTAGGTGCCTTGCTCAGTTTGAATAAATGGATTCTGCTTTGTTTTTACCGGCGTCCTCCACTTATTCCTTTACTCATTAAGCGAAAGTGCCTGAGGCATTTTGCAGTTCTTAATTTTGCTTTTAATTTTTGCTTTTATACCCTGTTGCAGGGTATTTATGCAAATTTCAGAATCAGACAAATCTTTTGCTGGTGCTTCCGTTATTCTGTAAATTTTCCAACTTTCTGGTGAGTCTTTTAAGGACAGAGAGCAAAAGAAGACGAACTAAAATCCGTTTACAAACATTGAAGAACCCACCTAAAGCTAAGCTCCAGCCGAACCCGAATCCAATACGAAAATGGTCGGACCCTAAATGATTTCGTCAAGGCCCAGGGTATTACACGGTCGAGTTTGACCGTCTTTCTCACTTGTTATTTTTGTTTGTGTTTTGCCAAGGACTCGGGATTCTTTTAAGCTGCAACTCTTTGTCGCTCTCACCTTTTGCTGCTTTGCTGAAGAGTTCTCGTTGCCTTCTGTGTGTTCCAAGCATTTCCGCTTAATTAAAAACTTACGAATTACCTTTGGCGGCTGCTCGGGAAATTCCAAATAGACTGTTTAAAGTTTGGTTAAATAAATTAAACTCCATTTATTTATAGCGCACACGTAAAACATTTAACTGGAAATTCTCGTATATTGTTGTGTATGTATGTATGTATATGCGTTTGTTATAAGTTTCCATTTATTGCAATTTAAGTTTAAACATTTAGTTATGACACAGACATATATCTCAGAAATGTATTATCGAGTACATGGAAAACGTTCACATTTACGGTTACAAGTTTTATTTGCCTTTAGCAACAATTTGGTTTGGTGCAACATTCATAGATTTAAATGTATCTTGTAGGTACAACTCTCAATTTAGCCAGCGATACTTGAGGCCAGCCTTTCTATTTACACAGAACCTATCTTACTCCACTCACACCCTCGCATCACTGTACTCGATGCGCACCACTCGCCCTGGTCGCTGTCCTGGCTTCGATGGGATCGCGGACGATCCTAGGCCACGCAACGCCAGCAGCTCGCGTGGCTACAATTGTGTGCGCCTGGCATTGCCAGTTCCAGCTCCACCTGAGCTGGAGGTATCGGCGCCGCTGGCTTCCACATAGGAATAGCAGGCGGTCTCCATGACCAGCGGATGGCAAATCTCATAGACGGGCACTTTCAGACTCGTCTTGCGCAACCCACCCAAGCTGCTCTGCGAGCTTGAGCTGGGCCCGAACGATCGTCATCTGGGATCGCTGCTCATCTCCGAATGGTGCAGTTCACTTTCATCACCAAAGCTATGGGCCGCTGCACTGGGCGTAATGCTGGGAGTTCGTGCGCGTATCCTGATGGCCGACATGTCTGAGCCTCGGCGTGAACTCTTCAGCGAGACGCTCGGGTGGGAGCAGAAACAGCGGCAGATGATGCGCTTGAAGGCGAAACGAAAGTCCTTTGAGAAGAGGGCATAGATCATGGGATTCACGGCCGAGTTGCAGTAACCCAGCCAGAAGAGCACCGAGAACAGCAACGGATCCACGCAGTCCTGACAGAACGGTCGTATGATGTACATGGTGAAGAAGGGGCACCAGCAGAAGATGAACATGCCCACAATAATGGCCAGTGTTTTGGCCGCTTTGGTCTCCATGCGAAAGCGCTTCACCTGAGCCTTGATATTGCGTCTGCCCATCTTCTTGTTGCCCGGTCGTAGGTGCCCTGATCCAGAGCCGCCGCCCTCGCTGGTATTGCTCTGTCGTCGGGCCAGCTCTGGCAGAGCCTTGCCCACTTGCAGGTAGCAAGTGTTGCTGCTGCCCTGATGCTGTTGCCTGTAAAGCTGCGACTCGGTGGCATCTCCACCGCGTCCGTTGGAGCCGTGATAATGAACCGCAAACAAAGCATTGCCGCCCGATGAACGCCTTTCACGTGACGTCTCCGGTTGGGTCAGTTCGTGTATGTTCTCACTCGATGGATAGGACACTGAGATCTTTATCTTCTCGTGATGGTGATGCAAACGCCGGGTGGCATACTTGGACAGGCGCTCGGGCGAGGGAGTGCCCAATGTGGTAGTGGTGCTCTGAGTGCTGCCATTACTGTGCATGGAATCATGCTGGTTGGATCCTCGGCCCCGATGAATGCGCAGCGTCAGACGTTGCTCCTCAAAGCGTGAACCGATGCCCTTGGAACCTGCGAAAAGACGAACAACAGCGGGGTGATAAAGAGAGGGGAAATCAGGATTAGTTGGTTGGCATTTTGGAACTCCATTCGTCCCTGCTACAGCATTTTCATTGCCCTATCAACGGTCAACAACAGATATGAAATAAATAAAATATTTGTGTATTTCAAAGAAGTGAGATTACCGAAATTCCCTGTAATTGAGACACATATATAAACACACAAAACACATACACAAACGTACAAACACATACACGCGCTCACACAAATTTTCAGGGAGTAAAGGCAAATCCTTCAAAGACTCATTAAGGAAAGCAAACGGGCTTGCTATATGAGGATCTGCAACGACCTGGAAATAATCCATGGGGTTTTGCATATAAGCTGGCGATGAAGAAGCTAAAGGCCTACAGCCAGTCAACTCCAACATGCCCTGTCCAAATGGCACATATCGTGGAGACCCTTTTTCCACCTGGAACTAATATCACCCAACGCGCACCAAATATTGTTGCAACAGGCTGGCGGCACATAACAGAGGAGGAGATCTTATCGGCTAAAGGCCAAGTCAGGGATGATGAGGCACCAGGACCGCACAGAGTCCCGAATAAGGTCTTGAAATTGGCCATTATGGCCAAGCCTGAAGTCTTCATGGACCTGTACAATTCTTGCCTCACTGAGGGAATATTCCCAGCCAGGTGGAAATTACAACGTTTGGTGTTGCTACCAAAAGAGGAAAAGCCAGCGGAAGATCCATCAGCCTATAGGCCATTGTGCATGCTGGACACGGTCGGAAAAATCCTGGAACGGATCATACATGCGCGCCTGGAGGAAGTAGTAGACAAATGGATGTATACCTCGCAATATGGATTCCGGAAAAAACGATCAACCACAGATGTCATCGGAAAGCTATGCGGTATCGCGAGCAATGCAATCCAGGGAGAGCGATGGATGTATGGAGCGAAGAAATACTGCCTGGTGACCACACTGGATATAAGGAATGCTTTTAACTCAGCTGGATGGGACCATATACTTGAAGCTTTCAGAACAGTAAATGCGCCGCCGTAACTAACCACAATGATTGAAAGCTATTTGAGCGATACGGTGCTCATGTATGAGACGGACAATGGCGTGAAGCACTATCAGGTCACCAGAGGTGATGATATGGCTGTGGTGGTAGTTGCAAAACACCTCAGCGATGTGGAGCAGATCAGTAACAGAGCAATCCAGGAGGTCAGCAATTGGCTAGAGGACAAAGGCCTGACGCAAGCCACTAAAAACACGGAGGCAGTGGTGATCAGTAGCCGCAAGATAGTTGAAACGGCTCATATCACTGTAGGCGATACTTTAATTAGTTACCGCCCCTACCTCAAATACCTGGGAGTGATGATCGATCATAGGCTGAATTTCAGGGATCATTTAGCGTACGCCAGCAATAAAGCCAGCGGCACGGCATCAGCACTGTACAGACTCATGGCCAATACTGGAGGACCAGTGAAGTCCCGGCGTAAACTGCTTGTTGGGGTAGTCAGCTCCACCCTCCTCTACGCAGCACCGGTCTGGGCACCTGCGTCGAGATACCCAACCTATCTGCCTGCAGCCAATGCAATCCAATGGGTCTGTGCGCTGAGGGTGTGCAGCGGATTCCGTACCATTTCCAGCGATGCTGCACTGGTGGTGGCTGGACTGATCCCGCTAGATCTCTGTATGTTCAGAAAGCAATAGCCCTGAAATGCGAAGAGCAAACAAGAAGACGACCCAAGACGCAGAGCATATATTTTTTGTCTGTCCGAAGTTTGCTGAAGAACGACAAGATTTAAGCATGCGGGTGGGGAGGACACCAGACGTTAGCAATCTGGTGAGTATCATGCAAGAAACTACGGAAAATTGGTCTGCAGTCTGCACAATGGCCACAGTAGTGTTTTAAAGCATGCGTAGCGCAGAAAGACAGCGGAACTATTCACATAGGAGAGAAACGTAGATGAGCCCGTTGGGCAATTCCCCCCCGGTGAAGAAATACCTCACGGCAGTGCCACCGGGAATCGGGGAGAAGAAGGCGGTAGTTTAGTGGGTTGGAGTCCCACACTTCAGTCGCAACCCTGCGATTCGCCTTTCGATGATTCTATCGCCTACCAAAAAAAAAAAAAAAAACACGCGCTGCCTGAACGAGGCAAAAGTGGCAGAGGGCAGCAGCCGTCATAACCAAAAGTCGAGGTTTTGAGTCCTGGCCTTGGAGCAAGAAAATTTACTCAGTCGACAACGAATATGTCAAAAATTAGTCAGCTGTTCGCTCTCAATTACGCACTCAGTGTCTCTTTGGGCGCAATCGATTAGCATAGCAAAATAGAGAGTCATAACTTTGAGTCCATAACAAATTGTCGAATCATTTCATTTTGAACCTACACACACTGCCTTAAGGCTAGTTCGCTGTATGTAAAAACATTTGATTTGCTTAAATTTGAATTCACTTTTGTGTCAACACAATTGTTATTGAATATCGCTCATACGCTCCGTTGCACACAGTACGCAGGTACGCACACACACTTGGCCTTATGTTGCCTACTTTTCAGCGCCAAACGCCGGCAGGCAGCCAGCCTGCACTCTAGCAAATTAAACGCGTAATTATGCAAATGTTTTTGCATAAATGCGACAAGCACTCAACTTGGCTGTTGTAGTTGTTGTTATTTTTGTTCTTGTTCTTGTTGTTCTGCACGATATTCATCTTTAAGCTGCCATCAAAGCGTTACTTGATTTCATTTAAGCACTCACACACACAAATACATTTGCATAATTTGACGCACGCATAACCAACTCTCCTGCCCACGGTTGTTCACATGTGCGACAGCTGTAAAAATATTCATTGCTCGATCCGCGAAGGTAATGAATAATTACAACTGCACAGCAACGCTCTTGTCTCGCCTCTTGCCATTGACCCGTCCACCAACCACTTAAGTGTCAGCGTCTGCTTCGATTTCGATTAGAAGAAATTTAATATCACTCATGTGCTTTGACTCTGTCTGCGGCAGTAGCCCAGCGGGAATGTCAATACCATCAAAGAAATGTGTTTTGTCCATCGATATCATTCTCGGCCGGCTCAAGTGAGTGCTGTGAAGGGGAAGCTCTTTAAGGTATGTGAAAAGTGCCCTTTCTTATTTTGGGGTATATCTTGGACCAAGCATCTTGGTGTCATGTTGAGAATGTAGCAAACACTCAATGGTTGAGAAAAGGTATTTTGACATACAAAAAGAAAAAAAGCTTTAATAAAAAAATTCCAAGAAGGGACTCATTGGCCTAATTAAAAAAGTGATATGACAAAAACAAAAAGCTCAAAAGTTAATTCATAAATATGTTGGAACTAAAGCTACATTTTGACATGGATGACCAAATTTAGAAGAGTTTGAGAGGCTTTATGTTTTCAAGGCTTTCGAGCTTAAGAATCGGTTTCACATTCTCAATAGATTTCACAATAAATAGATTAAATTTGCCATTTGTGTCCCTTATCAGACGAAAATTTGGAAAGTCAAATCAGGTTGAAAACTTGAGTAGATCAAACAAGCAGCAAACGGATTTGATACATACAGATTTCAGCAAAGCTTTCGATTCCGTTAAACATGAGCTCCTTATACACAAATTTTGCATGATTGGCTTTCCTCGTAAGTTTCTTAATTGGATTGTGGACTTTTTCCGTAATCGGTCTCAGAGAGTTAACTTTAATTCGCTGGCCTCTGTACCCATTCGAGTAAGCTCTGGTGTTCCCCAAGGCAGTCATCTTGGATCTTTGCTTTTTATCTTATTTGTCAACGATATTCCGTCCACGTGTATGCGTATGATTTGAAGGTTTGTCTAGCGTACGAAGATCTAGTATCAGATCTTCGCCTACAAAAGTCTTAAACTATCTCAGTAATTGGCTTATGATTAACAGTCTGCCACTCAACAATGCAAAATGTAAATATAAATATGTCTGCGACTTGGGAATACAATTCATGCCCAAGTTGTGTTTCCATGATCATATATCGGTTATTGCTAATAAAGCTATGGGTGTTCATGGCTTCATCAAAAGATATACAGGGTTGTCCATATTCGACGGACCCATCTGGCAACGCCATAACTTTTGACAGAGATGTCAGATCGCTTAATGACATACCGCGTTTGAAGCGTCAGTCCAAGCAGATTTTTACCATGGAACAATACACGCCACGCGAGCGCTCTGAAATAGTTGAAATTTACATTCAACAGAACCAGTCAATTGTGAAAACTCAACGTGCTTTTAAAAAATTAAAAATTAAGCCCATTTCACATTGAATGGGACCGTAAATAAGCAAAATTGCCGTATTTACGCCACTGAAAATCCTGAGGAGATTCAAGAAGTGCCTCTTCATGACGAAAAAGTCACAGTTTGGTGCGGCGTTAGTGCGAAAACGGTCATTGGGCCGTTTTTCTTCCAAAATGAAAATGGCCATGCTGTTACCATCAACCAGGAGCGTTATCGCGACATGATGACCAATTTTGTGATGCCAATTATTCGTCGAAAGCGTATGAGGCAGTTCTGGTTTCAACAAGACGGCGCTCCACCGCACACAAGTCGCATAACAATCGATTTTCTGAAGAAATTGTTTCCGGGCCGTTTGATGTCGAAAAGTGGTGATTTGGACTGGCCACCGCGTTCGCCCGATTTGACGCCGCCTGACTTCTTCTTGTGGGGATATTTGAAGTCAAAGGTTTACGTTAACAAGCCAAGGACCGTAGAAGAGCTCAAGGACAACATTCGTGAAGAAATAGCCGCTATTCCGGCCGAAATGTTGGCGAAATCGATGGAAAATGCTGCAAAAAGGGCACAATACGCCATCAACGCCAGAGGCGGCCATTTGAGAGATATCATATTCAAAAATTGATGTAAACAAATCTACTTGGAACAAATTAAATGATTAAGATTGCCAACCGCCAAATTTTTATTTTTTTCTTTGATTTTTTTAAAAAAAACATGGGTCCGTCGAATATGGGCAACCCTGTATGTTATATGTATATGTTTCTCTGATCAGACCTAATTTTGAGTATGGATCATGTGTCTTGCTGCACACTATTATAAATATCAGAATCAACTCGAATCTGTACAGAAACAGTTCTTACTTTTCGCCCTTCGTGGCTTAAATTGGGATCCTTACAGGCCACCATATGACCTATACTACGCTCATGGGTTAGTGTGGTTTTCCTTCATAAGCTAGTGTCAGTTGAAGTAGACTTCAAGCGCTCTGCTTAGCCTGATAAGCTTTGTGGTTCCGGTTTATTTAAATCCTTGCCTCACGAACTATGCTCATCATGCAGCCTCTGTCTAAATCAGGGGCGCCTATGCCCATTTCGCAAGCCACGCATTTGTTGTTGTTTCACGCAAAGGAATAGCGACCGCGTATATGACTTACGCAACCCATAAGCCTTCATAAAGCAACAAAAAATTCATATGCGTGCTCTCCTCTCTTTCTTTCCTAGCTGTTGGCGAGTGCAGACCTGCATCAACAATATCATTAATGTCTCTCTTCTCTTTCTCCGATGTCTCTCGCAAACTCGAACGCAACAACAAAGTTGCGCTTTTCGTTATTTAAGGCATATTTTCTTGCTCCAAAAAAGATTCTACGATTTTCCAGGGACGGGAGGTTTAATAGACAGTGTCTGTCCACATACGATTTCCGGCGATGTTCCCAGTTAAAAGTACGTGAGGCGAAGAGGAAAAAATTTCATCTGCACCGACTCAATAAGGCCCTGCAAAGGATGCAATCTTATGTGCTTATATATTTATTAACTAGCAATAAACCGTCGCGCTTCGCTGCGCCTTCTACAGTATAGAACCAATGCACACATGCTTCCCATCCACATCCCTCCACCCAATTCCCACCCACATACCACCTACTTCCCGCACACTTCCCGCCCACATCCCATCCACTTCCAAAACAACTTACCACCCACATCCCACTCCCATCCCATCCACATCCCATCCACTTCCCAACCACTTCCCAGTGGGCATCCCGGCGGTATTTCCAACATCGGAAAATGAAAACACAAATGAATTCTCATTTTGACCTTACAAACCGAGTTTCAAGTCAATCGGGTGAAAAATAGTATTTTCCATGCGGAATTTTTCCGCATGGGGGCGGATTTTCCGACGTTGAAAAATCAAATATTAAATATTTTCGTATTCTACCCCTACCAACCGAGTTTTAAGCCAATCGTATGAAAAATATTTTATTCCTTGCTGACTTTTACGGGAATTTTCCGATCGTTGGGTCAAATTGTCCAACATCGGAAAATCACATATCAAATTATTTCGTATTCTGTCCTTACAAACCCAGTTTCAAGCCAATCGGATGAAAAATAGTTTCATGCATGCAGAATTTTCCGGCCATTTTCCTCGTGGGCGGATTTTCCGAAATCGGGAAAACACGTGTCGAATCATTTCGCGTACTATGCTTACAAAACAAGTTTCAAAACAATCGAACGAAAAATAAAATGTTTCCCATAGAAATTTTTCCGCCGCTTTTCCAACTTCTCCGGGTGGAATTTTGCAAAATTTTCGTTCTCAGTGTGCGCCTGCATAACTAATTGAAGGTCTATAAAGCCGTTTAGGCTGTGGGTTGATAATATATCTGTCACTAAGTCAGTCGGGCGTACAGATTTATATATATAGATTTGTTGGACTATTTTGGGGCGCCCTGCACTTGCTTTTTCTTTGTTCGATGTTGTCCGGAAAAAATGTGCTGCAAGTTATTTTTCAATCCACACAAGCTAATGATATGACAACGCTGTGATTATTTAGTTTCTCTTCTGAAAATCTGAAAAATAAGTGCCACTTAATAATCAGCAGTTCGAAGCTGCTTTTTTATATAGTTCAACATAAAAATTTGTTTTCGTGCGCATTTATTTGTTCTGGAAATAGGCCTTAAACAATAAAGAAACGGTAAATAGCGAACTGGAAAGTAAACTCAGACAAAAACGACCGGCAGAGTTCTAAATCGATCGGGATAGAATTTATTAAGTTTTGCACTTAAGAGGGTATTCTCCATGTCGAGGCTGTTTTTGGACCTTATTTTAAAAAAAATCCTGTTCGAAAACGCAAAGACTTTTCCAATTCTGTTTATAAATCAGCTGTTTTTGACAGGCTGTGAGTCACTTGTGTTTGTCAAAGTTAAATACGTATTTTTAAGGCATTGATTGTAGGTGTTCAAATCAAGCTAAATAGAAGCATGGAGAAAAAAGAAAATAAAAAAAACATGAGATATGGACCAGGATGCTGTCGGTGAAGTCGTAGACGACCTTATGGAGGATTTTACTGCAATTGCATGCTAGCGGTGAGGAACCAAGTTCTGTGTACCCAAATAAGTCAACTGGGGAACCAATGTGCTACCATTTTTCAATGACCAATGGGTCCGTGCGGCCGCATGCTTTATGTCGACTGCATTTTGACCCCAAATAGAACTTTAGTTGCAGGTAGCACTTTTCTGTTCGTGGTATTTTGGAGAAGCTGCATCAATAGAGAAAAGTACAACTATGTAGAGTATGATGACGGCTCTTTAGGTGTTGTTACAGACAGAGTGTAAGGAGTTATTTTTAGGAAGATGTCTCAATATATTTACTGGTCAGATGCAGTTAAACTGACAAAAAAATTTTAATTATTGTAGGTGTGACCGCATATTTTTAAGAGAAAAATCTCGAAATGGCGTGATATCAAGTATTTTTTGTCGATACTTTGAATAATTTTACAAAACTTCTACTCTACACTTTTACGCTGATTCTTTAAACATACCCCAGGGCAGCAAAAAGTGCTTAATTTTTTCTTATGTGATTTGTTGTTGTGGCGTAAACTTTTGGAGCTTACGCTTTTTGCTTTACGCTTTTACGCGGGCTGGTGAACACCCTATATGTTACAAACAGATAAAAGTAAACAAAAAAATTTTACTGCTTCGACTGTTCAAAAAGTTCTCGGCAGTTAAAGCGGGGGTCCAAAAACAGATATAGTGCTGGTGCCCATGATTCCACGTCTGCGTCGGTTTCACTTTGCATCCTCGAAATCGGATCAGGTAACTGGAGATATTATGACCGCCAGTTCGAAAAACGTTGTTTCGAGATAAATGCGTTTCAAGTTTGAAAAAAAACGTGAAAATTGCTTGTATTATCGAAGACATTGGCCGACAAAAAAGGCTATATCTACTAAAGTACTTCGAATTTAAAAAAATCCTTTAGGGGCGACATTCTCAAATATCCAAGCTTTAACATGCTCATTAAACTTTCAAGTACGTTTTGTTCTTGGATGTACTTAAATTAAGTACGAAACATTCTAGAATTGAAAAACGACTGATAATAATTTTAAAATAAGAACAAACGTTAATGAATCAGGAACAGTTCGTACTTACAGTCAGCCGAAAAATTTAAGAAAAGATCGGACTTAGTCTAAGAACAAAATATCTTGAATTAAAGACTCTCCGTGCAAGCCTAAAAAAGGGTGCTTCGGATAAAGCGTATTATTTTAAGTTGAATCTGGTCTTAAAATTCCGTCCTGGTTCTAACAGTTTGGTTATGAAGTGAGGGTAGGTATCCGCATAAGCAGCTTGGTCTTTGGTTAATTCATTTCCTATGGATTTTTAAATTATACAGAGACCTAGCTTTAAGGACAAATTTGGAAAGTTTTGCGATTTTATAGCCTTAAACCAAGAACATTTTGTACTTATTTTTTTTTAAATATTATTTTGATTCACAAATGTTTTGGGAGGGACTTTAGAACTTATAAGTCTTTTTGAGAGTACATCGGGCCGCAGTTAAGACCATAACAAACTAATAGTAAGACCAAAAGAAAAATATTATAATTCGAAAAGTACTTAATATAACCCAAAACTGTCTTTAAACAATTATTTTGGGATTGTGCAAATCGTACTTGCAATAAAAGTTTTGTACTTGAATCGAGTATTTTCGTACTTACCGTACTATTGACACCGTTTGTACTTGATTCAAGTACAAAACTTTATTTATAATTCTGGTTGAAGACAGTGGCTTAGCCAGGGGGGTCAGGTTTTGGGGGTTAAATTAGAGGATATTTTTATATGCGAAAATATAATAAAATTTTATTTTCAAAATACACAAACCACCCTCCCTTCATCCTGAAAAAATCCCCGGCCTCCACCCTGCTTGAAAATTTAAATTTTTTTTTTTGGTTCAGTACCAGCATCCATATCTGAAATAATACAATTAATTACACAAGTTTAAACCTTTATTCTCCCACAAATAATTTAACTCTCACTTAAAAATTAAAAACGGGGTAATCCAAATATGGGGCTTAAAAATTTTCTCAGTAGAACAGATTTCGAGATAATCCCAATTTACCGTTTTTCCTTTTTTTGAAAAAGGACCTCTCTAATTTCAATTATCTCAATTATGAAATAACTTATGAACAAGTTTTGTACACCAAATTAAAGCTAATAAAATTATCTTTCAATCGTTTATACTTCATTTCAATGTCAAATTTGTGGTGTAGCTGCTAATTTGAAAGATATCGAGAATTTTGTTTCATTTTTTATCGAAAATTTGAAAAAAACCGCAAATAACACCGTTATTTTCACCAAGAAAAAAATTTTCAAAAACTTCTTTCTCTTTTGGTTGATGTAACCTAATGTATACCAAATTCAAAAAGGGTTCATACATCGAAATCTGTTAGAAATTGTAGAAGTTATTAGCATTTATCTGAAAAATGAGCAATATCAGTTTTACCGTTCAAGTGGTATTAAAAATGTCTATGGTCCGTTTGCTCCCCGTTTGTGTGCACAGTTTTTGAACTTGTTGAAAAGCTTTTAGAGATCAGCACAGACACTAGTTGATCCGTTGAACAATGATTTTGGTCCGACCCCTAGGTAACTGTAAAGCATGACCCATCTGAATCAGCCGATGACTTAGAAAACTATCAAGAACACGCAAAAGAGAGAAATCCCTTCTGCCAAAGTGGACTATCGATCTAATAAGAGATCTAGATCTTTCAAAAGAAAAATCTGAAACTTTAGCATCACGCTTGCAAGAACGGAATTTGTTAAAGGATGATGTCAAAATAACATACTATATCGGCAAAAGCGCTATGCTGAGTATTACTTGATATTGAAAATAATATTTGTTCTTGCAATGATGTGTGTGGTTTATTTGAGTTTAGTCAAGTGGCGTTTGCTTATCGCAAGTTTAGTCTAAAAGCGGAATTGTCGCACCAGGGAAACATCAAGCCTTCGACACCGATAGCGCATGCCGTTAATATAAAAGAATCTTACGAATCAATGGCCATGTTGCTTGATTTGATTAACTACAAGGAACATAACTGGAAAATTTGCGCAGATCTCAAAGTTGTTGCAATAGTTTCAGGATTGCAACAAGGATATACAAAAATGTTTTTTTGTGTGCAAATGGGACAGTCGAGAACGCCACGAGCACTACGTTCGATTGGCCGGTCAGAGCGAATTACATAGTTGGACAAGAAAATGTAAAGTTCGAGCATTGTCATAAAAAAACTGGGTTTATTTAAAAATTTTGTGAAGGCTCTACAAAAAGACGATGATGCATTTGCATATGTGAAGAGTGTGTTCCCTTACCTATCAGAGGCAAAGATCAGAAAGAAAAAACTTTTCAAGGACTCACACTTCAATTCAACGTTGTCCGTTGTGTTGTCACTTCATTTCTTGAAAATTTCAGAAGTCCTAACTATAAAGAAGTCTTCGCACATTTAATAAGAAATTATGAGAAAAGAGGTTAAGTTTGTATATTATATTAAAGTTTTCATTACACTCAAACGCTGCACATTGTATTGCAAACAGGAGTAAAAAATATCGTTGGAACTTCATTTTTTGGATTCTCGTTTGGATTTCTTCCTGAAAACCTCGGCGATGAGAGTGATGAGCATGGTGAACGATTTCATCAGGATATGAAGAGTATGGGACGCCGCTAACAGGGATTTGCGGCCATGGTGGGAGAACTTTTGTTGGTTTCTTGCGCGAGGGGGAAAACTGTGCACACAAACGGGGAGCAAATGGACCATAGACATTTTTAATACCACTTGAACGGTAAAACTGAAATTGCTCATTTTTGTAGAAATGCTAATAACTTCTACCATTTTTAACAGATTTCAATATATGAACACTTTTTGTGTTATACATTAGTGTGAGTTGTTTTTGCAAATTTTTCGATAAAAATGAAACAAAATTCTCGTAGCTGCTAAAGGTGACGGCTGTGTAAAAACCCACTCCTCCCGTTCTGTAGAATTTCTGTTAAGCATCTGCCAGGGTGTAACCACTTCGGTCTAACGACTGTACAACAATATTTTGGTGTGGAACATTTTGTCCTGCCTTTGGGACGTACACATTCCTCACCCACCCTGCCCAGCAGCGGGATACCTCTGTTTGTGTTTGCTATCGTCTACATCGTTTCTTTTTTCAGTATTTTCAAGATTACCTTTCTCTTTTTTTGTCGGCGCTCGGTTTAGCTTTCTCTTTTTTGGGCTTGGTTTTTGGTTTCAATTTTATTGGCTTACACACAACTGCAATTGTATCCGTTAATATACACATTTAATACATACATCTAGATGGTAGCAATACTTGTAATTTGGTTAACTAAACTGAGACAGACAACAACATATGTATTGTGTATCTGATGACCTTGACTTTGATTTAACATTACTGACTTATGCCTAGGTAAATACTCGAAAATTATTGCCATACAGTTACAACGTCGTTCAATGTAAATACTGACTGAATTTGTGATTTGTGGGTGGGTGAATCGAGCTGCTTGGCCTTGGCTTATAAAAATACAAAAGCAACAAATGGCTTAAAGTACACGCCCCTTGCAGAAGCCACCGCGACGTATGCGTCGTGTGCTGCCCGATCCTTCGCCATCGCTGGCATCGTGGGGCAGTGAGGATGTGCGCTGCAGCGGACTCAGCTCATAGCTGCCCATTAGTCAGCTAAAGTCGACCCCATCGCCATCATCCGAACAGCCCGAAATTGTCTTGTGGAAGGTGGCCGGCGCCATCAGAGCACGAGCGGCTATCATCTGGAAGTTCTCCGAGGCGCGGAAACCGCTGCGCGTGCACACACAGCGGCACACGATGCGCTTGAAGGCGATGCGGAACTCGTGCGAGAAGAGCGCATAGATCATGGGGTTGATGGCCGAGTTGCAGTAGCCCAGCCAGAAGAGCACCGAGAAGACTGTCGGCTGGATGCAGTGGTCGCAGAAGGCCCGAATCAGATACATGGTGAAGAAGGGCAGCCAACAGACAATGAAGCCGCCCACAATGATGGCCAGAGTTTTGGCGGCTTTGGTCTCCATGCGGAATCGCTTCACCTGAAACTTGGCATTGCGCTTGCCCGCCCGTTTCTTGGCCGTGGCATGGCCGCTCTCCAGATCAATGCCAGAGCGACTAGTCGTATCCAGATTGAAGGTGGTCTCGCCTATGTCAAAGAGGCTGGTCTTGAACGAGGCACGGCGTCCATTGACCACCGCATAGTGGGGCGACGTCGACGAGGGGGTGGTTCTTTCCTGCTCCAGCACATTCTCCGATGAGGGAAATGACACCTTAATACCGATCTTCTCATGTCGCTGGCGATTTACCCTCATCGAGGTGGCTCGCTTGGGTGTGGACTGTGGATCCTCGTTGCCAGGGAGTAGTCCTCCACCCGCAGCACCGCTACAACCATTGCTGTTCACACTCAGGGTCGAAGACATCGAGTGCACAGAGAGCGGTGTACGCTGAGGTGTGCCACAAGGACGTCCCCGATGGATGCGCAGTATCAGCTGCGACTCGTCAACGCGATTGTTGCCCGACTCGCGTGGACTGCCTGGAATTAGTGAGCGGAGCAAGTTGACGCAAAGTCGGAATGTTGTTCGTGGTGGTGGTGGATAACATGGATAAAACATTCAGTTTGTAATGTACATGGACATGTGGTTGAAAGATTAAAATATTTGGTGGCTGACACATCACAGAGAGCGGAATTCTAACTACGAACATTGACATTGAGATATATATATATAAGGTAAGTAGGTTAAAAGCTTATACCAAAAGAAATATTTTGATAAATGCTCTTAAAGGTATGCAAACAATATTTTGTTGCACAATTATCCATTTGATCGATCGAATAAAATCATTGCATAATTTGAAGGGCATTTGTCATGATATTTTTGTTGCGTATAAACAGGTTATATGTAGGTAGATATTAGTGTTGGTTAATACTGTACATTTCAGTGAACAATGCAAGTAGCTCACTTTGATGTTTCTTTGTTCAGTTGTTTACTTTTGTTTGGTAATCAAACAACTGAACAATAAAGAGCAATTAACATTGAAAATGTTCACTTGTCTGGTTAAGTGAGCAACACATTTTTGTTCACTCAATCATGAACAACCCAACAGTCGTAAATATGTTAGATAATTGAAATTTGAAAACTACTTAATGAGAAAAAACGGGGTAGACTCACGCATTCCATTATAAAAATCTAACAGGAGTAAACAAAATGGTTGAAATTGATCGAATTAAATTTATGTGTTCCGTTTTTGCAATTTGATTTACGCTTCAAATGGGATTTCGTGGTACTAAAAAAAGTATGAAATTATTTGTTATATTTGTTTGTGGTTGGGAAAGTAAGTTTATATTTTATTGTGGTTCATTGGGCAGCAATTAAAATATGTGACACGCAGATTTGTATTTCAATCGAAAAATTCAAGTGGAATCCGAGCTTATCCCACATTTAATTTAAATAACGCTCTCTCGCAATTAAATTAATGCAAACGAAATGCAAACCCATAGTAAAATATATTTCCATTTGCATAAACAATGTTAAACCTATTGAAAACAAATTGCGTTTGCCCAGCAAATGAAGGAGGCTGACACAAACAAGTGGGAGAGCTGGCATGTTAAGAAATGTGGCATATGAAATGTATACATACAATATTGATTTTAGTCCAGATGACCGAAGTGAAGGTAAACAAACAAATTTTATGCAAGAAAAATGGAAAATGTTGCCTCATACGAAAATGGCCCGGGGGCAGCTGGGATGGCAGTAACATAAGGTTTTGCTTTTTAATTTGAGTTTCATACACTGACATGATATGCTGCGGGAAACTTCCTGGGAAACACGTACGTAAATGTAATTTGCATTTTTCATATCTACGGAAATTCTTTTATCTATTTTAAAATGTGGTTTCCATTTACTATTTTCCCGTTGCTGTTGAAGCTGGCGTGGCATTTAATTATGATAAATACGCACACTTTTTTTTAAAACTCAATTTAATGAAGTTATAAATATTTTAGTAAGCCATTTTATCTCTAAAGTCAAAGGATAAAAAAGTTTCTGACAAAACGTGAATCTTTATTTGATATTTGGTGTCTTTTTGTACATTTTTGACTTAGACCCGTGCATTGTTTTACACAATCTTACATCGTTGGGTAAAGCTTAGTGCTTAAAAATTTTACCCTCATTTTTTGGGAGTGCTTTATCTTATTCTATTCTTGGGCACTTGTATTCTAACGCAAGCATATAGCTATACGCTAATCGATCTTTAATCTATCATCGTGGTTTGTTTGTTTGCTCAAAACTTGAAATCGTCTGGTTCAAATTGGATACTTACTTCTGCGGGTTTATTTTAAATTGTTACGCAAAGGTTTAGGAAAATTTAGAAGTCGGTAAATTCTTAACAGGTGGCGCTAAAAGGTTCACAGTTCATTTTCAGTACACTTCTATTAAAGTTCAACATATGGCGCAGTAGGCAGTCACTTCATTTGACAGCATAGCTTATATTCTTGCTGAAATATTTTGTTTTTCAAGGTTTGCTTTCTGTATTTTGGCTATTTCAAAATAAGCTATTATGAAGTGGAAAATGTGGCCGTGTGTGGCCCAGCGGTTAGTGTGCTGGACTGCTGGGCGGGATCCCGCCTCGGAACATCTAATAAAAAAAATTGTTTTTTTTCTTTTTTAGCAAGCACGTTCATTTTTGCTACAATTGCGATACAAGTAAAAACTCAAACTCGTCGAACTCTCTCAAGCAGCGTACTCAATAGCAAAAATGCAAAAAGCACTCGTTTATTGGCGAAACATTATAAAGGCAAGCTCACGTATTTCAAAGTAAGAACACGCCGCTGGCTCTTGTTGCCGAAATCAAAGATCTACTGCGGGCTGCCACTACCTCCACACAGCTCGTACACGTGCAACACAGGAAAAAACCACAACTTGTGAGAGCAAAAGAGATAGCAGGATTTTGGCATGCATCAAATATCTTGAAAATGTAGCCTTCTTTGATGAAATAGGAGAGGTTGTATGTGATAAGAGATAGCTTTAGCTGTATTTTTGTAGAGTTTTGTAAGGACTTTTCAACAACTGTTGTTTAGCGAAAGTAATGTAAATATAAAATTGGCTATACAGCCCCAAAGAGCCAAGCCAAGGTTCCCTCAATATCTGGCTTATAATTTTTCGCACTAGATAAAGGGACCTACAATTTTTGAACGCCGAATCCGAACGGCAAAGTTAGAGAAGTTAGTCAAAAAACTAACCGTTTTTTAAGATCGCATCGAAAAATTGCAAAAAGACGGGATATAGTATTGGTCCAGTGGTCACGCCAAGATATTTCAAACTGTTTACTGTATCCAGCTCAACGCCATTTGAGACCCATCTGTCGACCCTTGCACTACGCCCTCTTCCATCTGTCACTTTCTTTGTTTTTATCTTAAACAAGTAAAAAACCTTCAATGTTATGGTTGACGGTTAAAAACCACGTCGCAATTTATATAAATAAATACCTTCTACCACTTAAGTTCTATTTTTGCATGTTCGCTTCCTGTTTAGTCTAAGCCTTCTGTCGCTATTCTAGGCAAATTGAAGAGCTCAGTATTAAAGTCGCTTAAGCGTGGCCAGCGGCTAATTGTTTGCAAAATGTTTATTCGTTTTTGTGCTGCGAAACTGTAAAGAAGTAGTAAATTAGTTTAAGATTTGCAAGTTAATCTGAACAATCACTCAAACTGTCAAGGCCAAAATCTAATATGTATCGGCGGTACTTCGCTTTACATAAGCATGTAAAACATACAATGATGTTCAGTCTAATGCACATACATATGCCAGAGACTTTTCTCCTTTAACATGCTCGACGTACAGGATGTTGAACTATATGTTCGCTAAAAAGGTCAAATTGTTAGCGATTTTGAACTAGCAAGGTGCAACGACTAGACTGGAAGCCGAGCAGTTAGTTTTGGGGGATTTGAAGTGGAGATGAAATCAATTTATATATGAATTTGTATGAAAAGAAACAAAGGAGGCAAATTGGTCATACGGCTGTTTCATTGGTATCTCTAACAAATCATCAGTGACCTTTGCCTACATGTACTGGCCCCAACGATTTTTACTCCATGCCGGAGCTGCCATAATCGTTTGGGAATTGCTAAACGACTTGAGATTGGTAGAGATACCAATGAAACAGCTGTATGACCAACTAGCCTCCTTTGGGGTGTGCTGTGTTCCTGCTTTTTGAAGTTTTGTCCAAACATAACGAGACCTAGAGCCAGCGTAATATTGATGGTTTGATTATCATAATGGTCGTTAAAGCACACACATGTGTAAAAAACGCCAGACAAAGTTAGCTGAATTTTAGGAATTATCAATAGTAATTTTTCCTGTTGTCAAAAAAAAAGGTTGTCAAAAAAGTCTTGCGGTATTTTTATTGAATTTTCAATTGTTCATAAAATTGGTTATAATAATGCGATTTAAGTCAAATATGCGCCGTTTTGTTCGATGACGAGTTCCCAACGAGATGCCAACTTCATAATGCCCCTCTTATAGAAGCTCGCTTCCCTATTGGCAAAAAACTCGGAGAGCCAATTTTCACAGGACTCTCTTGTGGCCAACTTCCGACTACCAAGCTCGTTCGCCATGGACAGAAATAGGTGGTAATCACTTGGTGCGAGATCCGGACTATACGGTGGATGCAAAAGAACCTCCCATCCGAGCTCCCGGAGCTTCTGGCGCGTCACCAAAGATGTGTGTGGCCTGGCGTTGTCCTGATGGAAGACAATTCGGCCTCTGTTGATCAAAGATGGCCTCTTCTGCATGAGTGCTGCATTCAAGCGGTCCAGTTGTTGGCAGTACAGGTCCGAATTGAGCTTTTGGCCATAGGGGAGCAGCTCATAGTGGATGATTCCCTGCCAATCCCACCAAACACACAGAAGAACCTTCCTGGCCGTCAATCCAGGCTTGGCCACCGTCTGGGCAGCTTCACCGCTTTTCGACCACGACCGTTTGCGCTTCACGTTGTCGTAAGTGACCCACTTTTCATCGCCAGTCACCATCCGCTTCAAAAACGGGTCGATTTTGTTGCGATTCAGAAGCGATTCGCATGCATCCATACGGGCAAAAATGTTTTTTTTGCGTCAAGTCGTGTGGCACCCATACATCGAGCTTCTTTTTGAATCCAAGCTTCTTCAAATGGTTTATAACGGTTTGATGACTCATGCCCAGCTCTTGGCCGATGCTACGGCTGCTACTATGCCGGTCTCTTTCGATCAATTCAGCGATTTTATCGCAATTTTCGACGACAGGCCTTCCGGACCGTGGCGCATCTTCGATCACCTCTGCACCAGAACGAAAACGTTGAAACCATCGTTGTGCGGTGGAAATGGAAACTGTATCGGGTCCATAAACTGCACAAATTTTATTGGCAGCATGAGATGCATTTTTGCCTTTATCGTAGTAGTACTGTAAAATATGCCGTATTTTCTCTTTATTTTGCTCCATGTTTGCGACGCTATAACTCACGAACGACTAAAAACAAACAACAATAAATCAAACACGTGTTAGCGCGTGAAAAGAGCTTTCCAAAAAGCTCTAGCGTGAACCGATGCGACGAATACAACTAGAACTACGCGCTTGCAAAGACAAGCTTGCGGAAATACCGCAAGACTTTTTTGACAACCATACATGTGTATAGCTGGCTAATGCCCATATGACACTTGCCGATATTGGTGACCGAGTGTATAAAAAAAATTAAAAAAATAAAAAATTTTTGATAAAAAAGAAAAAAAAAAAAAATAATATATATTAATATATATTCTTATATATAATAATAATTTTTTTTTTTTTCGGCCAAAAAAAAAAAAAAAAAAAAACAACAAAAAAAAAAAAAAAAAAAAAAATAATTGTTGGTTTTTTTAACACACAACTTTTGATACACGACTATTTAACCCCCTGCAACAAAAGAAGCGTATTCCATCATACATTGGCGTGTTGGCGGCCAATATTGTTAAAATTTTCGGTCAGCCAATACGAGAACTGCTTTGCCGACACTCTGCTTGCATTTGACATCAGGGTCCAATTTCTCATATACACCTCTCGCTTACTTTGGTTACAATTTTATATAAGGTGTCTATAGCTCAACTCTTCTTTCACAATATTGGCAACCAATATCGGCAAGTTTCATATGGGCATTACCCACTTTGTTTGGGCTCAAGTTTTAACCATACCGGTACGTACCAGTACACCGAAATAAAAATCTATGTACCGATACGGAACCAATTAACAAAGTTTAACGTTTTAACAAAACAGAAGTTTTGGTAAGTACCATAACTTGTAACCGAAACCGAAATTCAATTCAGTTTGACTCTCTGCTTAAAACTATTTGGTCTAAGTAATACATATAAGAGAAACGATCGAAAGTAGAACTATCGGAAATGAGAAAGGCTGACTCTTACGTTTAACTTTGCACACATTAGAAAAAAACTAAACAACAAATTTTTCAAAGAATTAAGAAGAATTTACTTCATTTAATTCTAGCAACTGGTCAACTATACTATTTAAAACGAAGTCCTTCTTTAGTTTGAGGTTGCGACATCACGAATTAATTCCACTTTCAGCAAATTGTCGTACAAATGTAATTGAGAACAGGTCGGAATATTGCTCACAAATTTGCTTCTCATATGCGATGGAAGTCAAGACGGACCAAATAATTCGGTTGGAATTTGTTTACTTTAATGCAAAGGAAATGCAGAAATTCCCACAGCCTACGCTATGGCAGCTCACTATTTTTTGAATTGCTGGTGATTAGTTACATTTATTTGTTAGATTCATAAAAAGAAAGCACTTTTTTTACCTAAAATAGAATGAACATGGTTTGGATTTGGCTATGCACTTGACCTTTGGCCTGACGCGACTGAAATTCAAGGCAAATACTGGTCACTTGCAGGGGCGTGCGAAAGTTCTGGCTGCTGACACAGGGCCAGGGTCGCACTACTCAAAATCACCAACAATAACCAAAGCCCATGAACCACGTCAAGTTTTGAACTTGAAACTTGATTACCTACGAAGAAAGCCACTAAAAGGACGTACGGGTGCGCCCCGCCCAAACAAACTAGGAAAAAGCAGCAGCAACGCTCGCATTGTGTCACGGAACATTTTTAGACTTTTTGCGTTGCGTTTTTAGCAAGAAACAGAATAAGACACGCACGGCAAGTGGCCAAAACACACACACTCGCACACGTAGAAACTATGGCATGAGTGGGTGTGTGTGTGTTAGACAAAGCATATTTCAAGGCTGCCACAAAATGTTGGCTCCTGGCAAATCAGAGCTTTGTGCTCAAAAATGGCGCCAAGCAACGACATGGCCAAACCAGGAAAACAAAAACCATCATCAGCTACGTCAGTGGCAGCTAACAGTAACGTATGCCCAGGATGTTAGCGACGTCATTAGTTTAAGGCTGCATATTTCACATCCTTGAAGCACCGCCTAAAAGTATGCAATCACTTTTGAGCGGAGAGATACTTGAATCGATTTCTTAATACGAATTTATAAGAAAAAGCAATCACTTTTGATTTGCCAATTTAGTTGTTCTGCAAATTTATTAGGGGCATATTTGAGCTGTTAATTTGAGAGCAACTCACATACAGCATGCAGATTACAAGCAGGCATTGTTTTGATTCATCAGATTCCTACGGTGCAGTTGGAATTCACAGAAAGACAATAGAGAATGGTCATAACATGGACTTGGCAAAAGCTACCAGGACTGTTTGGCCTTTCATCCAAGTGGGTCTGGGCAAATAATGGTGCAAGTGGTGTCTGAATAAGCAGCCAGGAAGGCCATCGAAGCACAGAATAAGTCGAATTAGTTCAAAAACCTAGCTTGTAGGCCAGTCAAGCAGCAGAACAGAAACCAACAGCATTGAAGTAAGCAACAACGGGAAAAGCAGTAACCATATACAGAGATGGAAACAACCGAGAACATTGGACTCAAGATAAGAACAAACGTTTCCAAATACAGTGCATAAACGGGTTTTCGTGAGTATACGGTTCTCACCTCAATAACAATTTTTCGAGAATTTGATTTGAGTTATTCAAGAACATTTGAAAATCAACTGGGAAAACAAATTTGATTGGCTTTAAAGAATGGGGAACTGGCCTTATCTCATTGAATTGGAAGAAAAGGCAGGCAACTAATTTGATGGATTTTACCAACAGATGCAGAGATCAACTGGCCAATGAGCTGGTGATAAGTAAAACACGGATACAGCTTTAAACGTTTCATTCGTCTGACCTTTGGTTTCACGACCAAATGGGACAGATTCTTGGGTCAATCTAAATATCAGGTAAATTACTTGGGATGAGTTCCTTATATGTCCTGCTGGCCACCCCATATTCCTGTCCTTGTTACCTTGTAAAAATTTGTCAGCAGCCTATTATCAGATTTAAGTTGAAAGCAGCTACTTTATAGTTTATGAAAGTGCAGAGTAAATTATTTTTACAAAAGTAATAGAGTGTATGGCAGTATTTCCTTCAATTATAACCAAGAATAAACCCATTTTGTAATGGCAATTTGCGCTGGAAAAAGCAGATAGAGAGAGAGAGAGAGAGATACAAGAGAGAGAGAGAGCGAGTGAGACCGAGTTGGCTCTCTCTTGTCAGCTCCACAAAGCATAAATAGGCCTCTTTTCGTGAATCTGTAAAACTGTACAACGGCTGAATGTGCTGGCGAGTCATTCCATACGTTAAGTACATAGGTTCCCAGTGAAGCCAGAAGAGATTTTGCTGTGTTTTTCTGAATAACTTAAACAAACAAACGAGTCAGGTGGTTAGGTGGGGTCGTTCGAGTTTTTTGTACAAGAGATATCTCTGATCTTACGGAATATATGGATGGGGAGAAGGAGCAGAGTATATCCAGGAGCCACTTGCATGCCACCCTTCCCCTTTGAAAGCCAAGAGGTATGTCCACACGTTCCCTCTACCTGGTCCAAAATCAATCAAATTTTTCTTGAAATCTGAACAATATTAACTCTTACCATGTTCTCAAAATTTGAACAAAATCAACCCAATTTAAGTTTTATCCTTCTCAAAAAATTGTTCTCGAAGTGAAAACATTGAAAAAACCGTTAATGCAATGTGTTTGGTAACGTTTGAACTGGCTTTAAGTCCAATTTTCTCGGATTTTTCCCTCTGTGTGCTTACTTATTGTTTTATACTCAGTACTCGATCCAGTATTCAATATTCGGTTCTCAATACCCGATACTCAGTATTTCATTGTACTCAATACTCGATACACACTGCTTGATTATTAGTCCATACTCAGTGCTTGGTATTTAATAATCGATACTCAGTACTCGTTACTCAATACCCAATACTAAGTACTCGATACTATCAACTCCATACTCAGAAGTTGATTCTCAGTGCTCGACACTCACTACTTCATACTCAGTACTCGGTACTCAATTCCCGATACTCAGTACTCGATTCTCAGTACTCGAATTTTCATTATTCGATACTCATGCACTACATTCTCATTAGTCGATACTAACTACTTCATACCAGTTGCTCGATTCGCAATAACCTATACTCAGTGCTCGATTCTCAGTACTTGGCCTTTTTTTGCAAAAACAATGGGGTATCTAACGAATCTGTCACAAAGGCAACATTTTTCTACTCCCCTAGTAGAATGTCTGTAAAAAACCTTCGCTTTAAGAAACGACTTATTAGTGGGGCTGGCAAACTGTCGAAGGCATAATTGAAAGGTTAAAATTTTACTTTTTGCCTCTACTATCGATGTTTTTTGCACTACTATAGCATTTTTATGAGTTTCACATCCCCAATTCGCAAATCCACTATTTAAAGTTTACTTGTTAAGTTTTTTTCATTTATTTTTTGTAACAACATGAAATGTTTGAGTGTGAAGAAGTACACCGAGGGAAAAACCTGCTCAAATAATAAGTTGCCTTCAACTTAAAATAAGAATAGGATGGCCTCACAACACTTGAGACCAAATGTTCCTACAATGAGTAAAGTTGTTCTCAATCGGATAATATTTGCTTTTCAACAGAGAGTTATACTTGTCGGCTCAACCAAGCATAAATAGCACTCTAGATGTGAATCTGCAAAAGTGTACAACGGCTAAATGTGTTGGCGAGTCATTCCATACGTTAGGTGCATAAGGTACAAAAATCAATTTCCAGTCAAGCACGAACAAATTTTTCAGAAAAACTTTTATGAAACGAGTCATGTTGAGTGGGTCGTTGAAGCGATGTTTTTGATTCCTATAAAATATATGGGTAGAGGGAAAAGCAGCAGCGCACATATCGACAAGTCTTGCCTCCCTTCACTTCCAATCAAAAGAGGTATGACCTCCGTTTTTATACTCTGTACCGAAGGTACATAAAGTATATTAAGTTTGTGCAAAAGTATGTAACAGGGAGAAGGAATCATTTCCGACCCTATAAAGTATATATATTCTTGATCAGTATCAACAGCCGAGTCGATATAGCCATGTCCGTCTGTCCGTCCGTCCGTATGAACAAACAGATCTCAGAGATGGTAAGAGATAGAGGTTTGACATGTATGGGACAAATGCTTCTTATACTTGCAGGAAGATTAAGTTTATTTTCTATTTTTGCCACGCCCCCTCCCGCCCCCGCAATTTTGAAAAAAAGTCATATCTCCCACAGTTTTGTAGATAGATGATGTGTACCTTCTAGAGATTGTTAGTCATTAGCAATATGTATCGATTTGACGAAGAAATGACAAAGATTGGCTGAGCGGTTCCCAAGTTATGATGAAATAAGCAAATTAGAGGGAGAGCGAGAAGGGGAAAGAGAGAAACTAAGAGATAAGCGCAGCAGCAGCACTGCATTCAGCATACTCTAGGTACAGAGTATAAATATAGTCGGGCTTGACCGACTTTCTCACTTGTTTTTTCTTGAAAACGGAGCAATATTCACTCAAATCATATTGTCAAAATATATTAACCCTCGGCCACGCACATGGTTCTGGCCAGGCATATTCTGTTTTTGAGCATTAATTTAATATACTTATAATTGAGATATCGGAACGTGCTTCCAGGTACCCTCCTAAAATTTTATTGGCTTTCGATTTATGCAAAATTCAAAAAAGTCCTTCAGACAGGACGAAAAATGAGGATATTAAAAAGTACACCTTAGTTCACGCACATGGTGCCTGGCGAGACCCCTATGTATTTTGTATGGAAATGTATGGAATACAGTGTGTTTTGATGATTATATGTGAGTTTTTACCTCTCTTTTATTACATATTCTGTCTCGCATGCCACATATGTTCACATAGAACACACGTACGCGTGCTTTTCGTCAACAAACAGACAAAGCAGCACCGATTCGCGATATATGGAATTTTCTCAATGAAAATCTTGCCCGATATTATGAGCCATATGAAAATGTAACCGTCGATGAGCAGTTGTTTCCATATCGTGGCCGAACTAAATTTACACAATATATTCCATCAAAGCCAGCAAAATATGGAATAAAAGTATGGTGGGCATGCGATTCGAAAACAAAATTTCCCCTACAAGGAAAATTATACACTGAAAAAGGAGAAGGAGCACAGAGAGAGGTGAATCAAGGCGAAAATGTGTTGATGCATTTTGCAAATCGTTACACCAATAGCGGCAGAACAATGGTAGCCGATAATTTGTTCACAACATTGGACGGTACTAAACGATTGGCTGCAATTGGCATCGCATTTGTTGGCACTATTCGTTCAAACAAAAGATGTCTTCCAAAAGAAGTGAAGAAGAATGACAAACGGCCAGTCCTTTCATCTGTGTTTGGTTTCTATGAAAACCTTGTTGCACTTTGCAGTTATGTGCCAAAAAAAAAAATAGGGCAGTAAATTTACTATCAACCGTTCATTACACAAAGAATATTGAAGGCGAAGCATTGAAACCCGAAGCGATTTTGTTTTATAATTCGACTAAGGCTGGCGTTGATTCTATGGATCAAATGGTTACGCATTATACAACAAAACGGCCAACCAGACGCTGGACATTAGCTTTTTTCTGTAACATTATTGATGTAATGGCATTGGCAACATATATCATTTGCAAAGAGAATGGAGGCACCACTAAAAAAGACGGAAGACGCACATTTTTGAACACGCTTTCCAAAACATTGGTTCTCGCAAATATTGAAAATCGCATGAATAATCCACACATTCTCGCACAGCCTACGACTCGTATGGCTTTTGAATCGTTTTTCGGCAGAGAAATAAATATTCCTGTTAGTGTTGTTGCTAACCGTAGTGGTCCTGATACACTCACTGGCCGAAAAGATTGTCGTATTTGTTTACAACAAGGCGATAAAGTGCGTCGCAAAACTCGTTTTTACTGCTGCAAATGTAATAATGCTGTCTGCCAGCAACACTCAAAAATCGATTATACATGCTTCTCATGTCTTTCTTCAAATACATAAAGATATTTCGTATCATATTTCACAATAAAACCCATTAGCATTCCATTTCTTTTGTTCAAACATATTTCTTTTGGCTTATAATAAATGAAAAAAATGAACGAAAAAAATGGTTTTTTTCTACATTTCGAAATTTTTTCAGGTATATTTTTCATCCTACAGGTAGCTGATTCTATGTCAAAACGAAATAAAAAGGTAAGAAATAAAAATTAATTACCTACGTGAGCTAAAAATTCAATAGCTTGAACCCTTATTCTCCATACAAATGCATTCAAATACATAGGGGTCTGGCCAGGCACCATGTGCGTGAACTAAGGTTTGAAAATATTTGCGTGGCCGAGAGTTAACTCAATTTGAGTTTTCGTTCTCAAAAAGTTGATCTTGAAGTGAGAGCATTGCACTACATTTGAGAAAAAATCCTTTCATGCATTGTTTTTGATAAGGTTTGTGCATATTTTGAGACCAATGTTCTCGGTTATCTCCCTCTGTGTACTATCAATAACATGTTTTATTTGAAATTAAAGTTAAATCTGTATATTCAATGAACAAATCGAGGCCTTCGAATGGAGCCACCATCGATAGTTTGCCAGCTTTACTTTTAAGCACTCCGTTTGTGCCTGCTGGCACAGCGGGAGCATTGACTCACTTGGTCATTATTGATTTTGATTATGTCATTCGCTTAGCTAGTCTAGTTAGCCTGGTTATTTAAATCCATCCTCCGCCTTGAGGTCGTTATGCGTGCGCTTGGCTTGGCAGCAACTACCACAGTGCCCAATGAGCTGATCAGGCGGAAGAAAGTGCGCTGCAGCCTGTGCAAAATGTTGTGCAACAAATGGGCCACACATGAAAATAAATAAATTTAATGGCAGCAGCAACAGCAACGAAACTCAAACTTCAAACAAAAACATTTTGCCTGGGATTATCACCATCACCAGGCCAGCAAGTCAAATCACCGGAGCCGAAAACGACAACAATGAGGGGGAAAGCCACCTAAGGAAATAAAATTCTCTTCCATGAGTTTCTAGCCATATGCCGGCCCAAGTGTTTCGTTTCGTTTCTTTCATGTACATGAGTACATATTGTCGTATATGCGCGCAAGTACATGGGGCTCTGCTAATGGCTGAATTTCTTTTCATTTAATCTACGTGGCTTTTTGGCTAAGCCGGTATTTTGTTTGATGTACTTTATGATTTTTTGGTTTCCGCATCAGCGAAAAATAATGCTAATTATAATGATTGAAAATAAGGGGGAGTGTGGGGGGGGGGGAGGGAAGTGACACTGACAATTGTCAAAGTCTTTCATTTTATTCGGGTTAATTCACAGTTTGTGTTTACTTACATTGGATATACTAAACTAGTTAAGACTAGAACCACCCATAACATTTATGTATTAGGACTTTAGTTACAAGGATTTTATGATGTCTTAAATGTTAAGCTAAAGTTTAAAGTTTATTTTTATTCACATTTATTTATCATGTTTGCTTTTCGTTGCGTGTGCGGAAATACATATGAACTAAATGCCGACAAAAAATATGTGAGGTTATTTATAAATGTAAATTTGGTTGGCTTATTAACTGGCAGTTGCTGTACAGTTAGTTTCCCATGGCTGCTGGGCTGATTTGAGGATATGGACAGACACACGTACACACAGAGCGAGATGAATTGTTATTTACTTGACTGCCAATTTATGGTTTGGCTGGGGGGAATGTTTGGCAAGGACGAAGACAGCGAGCCCAGCGACTAGGCGTGTGTGTGTGGGAGTGTTTAAATTAAAGTTGGCCAAAAACAAACAACAAACAACTCAAATGGGACAAACGGGACGTAACACTACGTTTGGTCTACACGTTGAGAGATTTGAAAGTTTGAATAAAATGAATCAAGCTACGTGATTACGTTTGCAACTTTTTAGATTATTAGATATATCAAAATTATATATATATTGAGAGGAAAAAGAAAACTTTTAGCTACGCTCAAGTCAAGTACAAATTGTGAGTGTGGGAGTTAGTATAAAAATCGGTGACCAAATGCTGTTAAATTCAAAGTTATCTTCACAAAAAAAAAACAGAATCAAACACTCACCCTTGGTGGTCTTGAAGCCCTGATTGATGGCCCGGGTGGTGCGTACAGCTGCGCGATAGATGCGCCAGTAGAAGAACAGCATCACAAACATGGGTATGTAGAAGGAGCCCAGGGCCGAGTACAGCACATAGCCCCGATCGTTGGTCAGCTCGCACTTCCAGGGACAACTGGCCGAAGTGTACTGCGGTTTGTTTTGCGCTGGCGTACTCAGCAGATCGTAGTCCAGTTCCGTAGCTGCTGCTGCTGCTGCTGTGGTCGAAGAGGTTGTGCTCATCTCCGCAATCCTCACCTCCGCCGACTCATCTACGGGTGCGAAATTGGGATCGTAGGGATTGTAGGCATTGCCTGCCACCACATCCTGTTCCTTAATCCTATCTAAATCTAGTTGACCATCCTCTGTGCTTGACATTGTGGTGGCATAGTAAAGCGTATAGTTTCCCCTCGAATAGGTCGGTTGGATTACGGCCTGCAAAAAGACAACGCATGGATAAGTGCTTAGGCATGACACTTGACATTGGGCCAAGCTCCTTTGTCACCATCATCTATCCCATTGAAATTCCAGGCTCGCACACACTTTGCCCGTCCAATAAAAATGCAACCCAAAAGCGGTTCATTTCGTGCTCGGCCACGTGTTGTGCATAAATATGTCGACAGTAAGGTAAGTCATACAATACATTTGGGCGTGTTATGGAAAGGAGGCCAGCTAGGATATATGAGTAACATGTTGTGCCATGTACCTTCAACGGAATCGAAATTGAATTGAGCGCAGATGAGAGCTGGCAGCAGACATATTAATAATCGATGGCTTGCAAATCGAGATTCAATAGAGTCCGTGCAGGCAGCAGCGGCAGACTGTTATACAATATCAGGCAACAGCGGCAAATGCGAATTCGATACGACTGAGAGGTTGCACCTTCATGTGCAGTTGGGCGCTAAAGGACCTTGGGTGATTACGTACTGAGCAAGGCTAAACTATTTACTACGAGTTCTAATCAAGAAAATATACAAACTCTGCTGTGTTGGATATGATTATTTCTATGCGTGGCGACTTTACAAAAGAACTTTGACAGCTTGCTTTTACAAGCTAAAAGGAAAGAATTCAGACCGAGCAATTTTTGGACCTTTAAAACAACATTCAAAGAAAAAAAAACTATTATAAAAACAAGTAAGAAAGTCGACATGAGCGTAAGTAAAATAACACACAATTCTGCGAAATTTGGCTTTTACAGAAGGAGTGCAATTTGCGATAAAAGTTGTTTTTTGTTTGCTTGTTTTAAGAGTAAATATTCTAAGGAATCATGCTAAAGTACTTTTTCTCAGCTTTGTGTTTTTTTTTTTGTTCGAAATTTTGAATCCAAAAAGAGATTTCAGGGTCCCTTACATCTAAGAGAAAGCATTCTAATCAAGGCTAAATAGCGGTAAAAAATCGAAATCAGTAATCGCCTTTCGGGCTTTAATTGAAATACTATTTACATCAGTGTCAATACGGGTTTTCTTCTGTCCATTCTCTTGTCTGTCTGTCCCCTTTTCTCGAAAATTCCATCGACCATGTCTTAAATACCGATCGATGTATTAAGACAATTTACGGCTATTTTCATATATGTACGTATGGTTTCCGTTCGAGTTTTAGGGGTCATAACCCAAAACGTCTTAATTTTTACCCAGATCTCTGGGAGGTATAAAAATATTACCTTTTCTCATATGTTTGGGCTGTGATATATTATATTATATATAGGTCTGTTAATAGAAACAAATGTGTTGCCTAACTTTAGGCTTTTTCTTAAGGGCCACAAATTTTGGCATTTTTTTTTTAAGGTAGCATGCGCTGACTACAAACATTATTTTACCATATCACTCATCACTGTTCCAACCACGACTGCCATTGTTACTGTGCCTAACATTTGTCCCATACGCCTAAAATAAGGTATGCAGCTGCGCCTACAGTATTACCTGCAGTTGAAATAAAATACTCTACACAGAGAAAACTAAATTGGCTACACGGCGCGTGTAGAAACGTCAAACCTAAACGCAACGTATTTCGCCTTAGTAAAAGCCACACGCTACGCGCAGAAAAGCAACACTCAGCAGCGTGTAGAAATAATTAATCTGAATGCAAATGTAGAAAAGTTACAACATTAGAAAATCAGCTCATTTCCACAAATAATTCTACGATTTTCATGCAGCAATCTAAATACCACACGGACGTTTAGGTTTCCTACATTAACGTTTGGATATTGAAATCCTACACGTGCGTGTGGAAATTCTACACGAAAAATGTAGCTCTACACCAGTACTAAATTCTTATATTTTTCGTTTAGCAAGCTGGTTGTCACACGTGCCGTGTGGGATTTCTAAATGTACGTTTATATTTACAAAATCTAATCGCTGCGTTTTGAAAATCTACACGAATCGTGCACAACTTTCTGTTGCCTGTATATAAAAAGCGATTGCGCTGAATTAAAGTGGTGGAAAAAAGTATTTTGACAAAAAAAATTCATAAATAATCCATTATATCATTAAAACAAAAAATCCTAAAATTTTGAAATTTGTATCGAATACTGGTATAAAAGTAAGCTTTCAATAAAACATTAGTAGTACACAATCAGTTGCAAAGGTTAGAAAATATAAACCAATCAAGTGGACATAAGTATTTTGACAAGAATTTAAAATTAATATATTCGCAGCAAAGAACCTAAAATGGAAAAAAATTTATTGGTTCTAGACAAGTTTTTCACGCTAAACCCGAATCTGAATTTAGAAATTCTATATCTCTGATGGATCATTTGTAAAATGGACATAAAAATGCAGAAACTGGCTTATTTGCTCATTTTGTAAGGACCCTAGTCCTAGAAACGGGTTATTTTTTGAAAAATTTTTAAAAGTCAAGTCTAGTACTCAGTTTTATCTGTAAAATATAGTTTTTACTTTATTCATTTCATAAGATATAAGATCGTGATCGATCTGCAAAGTATGGCCGATTTGCATGCAAATTTAAATTTTAATACTGAGCTACTGATTTGCATTCAAATCGGCCTTACTTTGCAGATCGAACACAAACCTTTATCTTATGAAATGAGTAAAGTAGATACTACATTTTACAGATAAAACTAAGTACTATAACTTGACATATTTAAATTTTTTTATATATAACCTGTTTCTAGGGACCTTGGAAAATGGTCAAAAAGCCATTTTTTGCATTTTTTTGTCCATTTTACGATTGATCCATCAGAGATATGGAATTTATAAACACAGATTCGGGCTAAGCGTGAAAAACATGTCTAGAACCATTAAATTTTTTACCATTTTAGGTTCTGTGCTGCGAATAAATTAATTTTAAATTCTTGTCAAAATACTTATGTCCACTCCCATTTGCACATTTGGATTTATATTTTCTAACCTTTGCAACTGATTGTGTACTACTAATGTTTTATTGAAAGCTTACTTTTATACCAGTATTCGATACAAATTTCAAAATTTTAGGATTTTTTGTTTTAAAGATATACAGGTCTGTTCCCATTTCCGAGTGGATTTAAAAAGTAAAACGATTGTATTTCCGAATCGTTTTCATTTGATGTTCCCGTTTCCGAGTGAAATAGAAATCGATTTACTTTTCGAATGAAAGTTCGAATCGTTTTCGAACTATAATTCAGCAATGGTAACATAAACAATTTCGATCAGCACTGCGTATGCCCTGATGCGGAATTGTGAACAGCTCGGTTTCATTTCGATCGTTTTTGCTTTCGTCCACATGGAATTTCTGGGGTACAACTTTAAAATAATTAATTTTAAATCAAATTGAATGCCCTATATTTAAATGGTTACTTTAAAATCTTCTCAAAATATGACTTATTAATATAAAAATATTGGATAGATAAAAAATATAACCGTTGACATGAAAATTGTCAATTACTTTTCATTTCACTCACTCAAAGGCACAACTTTTAAAACCGAAAAATTTGATCGTTTTTCGGAAACGGGAACAGCTATCAATTCCGATTCCACATGATTTGATCGAAATCGAAAACGGGAACAGGACTGATTATGGATTATTTATGAATTTTTTTTAGTCAAAATACTTTTGTCCACCACTGTAGAACTTGAGAATTACAAGAAAGCAAATATTGGATTGTGCCTTTAGCAGATTCAATACAAGTAATGTCTTAGAGGCCTTGCCTTACAAGCGTGACGTGGCGGAGACGTCTAAAACATATTTCCAATCGTGTTTCAATCCGAGGGTTCGGGATTTCAAATCTACTAGAGTAAGTAAAAAAAATTAAAAAGCTACACGAAAATGTAGGATTTCACACGTTTCAACCGGGATTTACAGCCCATTACTTTTGTGTAGCTGTTCTGCACGCTCATGTGGCTTTCTGAATTCTTCACGGCGCGCGTAGCTTTTCTGCAAGCCGCGTTTAGCTTTCTCATTTCAACATAAGGCGTGCAGAAAAGCTACATAAAAGTAATGGGTTGAAAATCCCGGTCGAAACGTGTAGACATCCCACACTTTCGTGTAGCTTATGCATTTTTTTCTCTGTGTAGCTGCCGTTCCTCCGCGCAGACGAAAGATCTAGTAATAATCCATATCTGTTCAAGGCTTAACATTAATGTCTCATCGGTCCTAGTGGTCATGAAAATTTTAAAATTTTTCTACCTGAGGCATACTTTGATAGAGTACTTGAGCAATCTTTCTGGCCTGTAAATTCCGTGGTTCACGAATTTGAAAATAGGAAAGGCGTAGAACAATTTGTCTATTTCGTCAGCCTCAAAAAACTAATTACAACCTTTAACCTCCTAAACCAGAACGTTCGCGGTCTTCGAAGTAAGCTGGCCTCGCTTGATACTAAAAGTGTTTCTTGTGATGATGACATTATTGCATTTAGCGAGAGCTGGCTCAGCCCCGATATTTGCAATAGCTTCACAATTTATAGAAAAGATCGCTTTGGCCATCGTGGTTGGGGGTGTATTAATCGCTAAAATCTGACTGGCTCTCTGTATTCATTGATTGTAATGTTGGCAGTGATGCCGAATTCATAGTCGCGCAGGTTTCCTTACGCGCCTTTCAAACTTATGTCTCCTGTTCCTATATTCCTTCTTCATTGGACTATATTCAGCACGTATCATCACTTATAGGTGAGCGGGATCGTTTAATGGTGCTAGGAAACTGTAATCTTCCTAATATATTTTGGACCATTTTTGATGATCCGACCATTCTGTTACTTTTGGAAAATAACAAGTTCGTGGGCTGCATGACTAATTTATCGCTTGGTCAGATCAACTCTATCCTAAACTGTAAGAACGAAGTTCTGGATCTAGTTTTTACTTCGGATCCATCTTGCTCAACAGTCCGTAAAACGATTCCATTATCCTGTCCCGAAGACTCTTATCATCCTACTGTGCTACTGTGTTACGCCACAGCTTTATTGTCGTCCCCATCTCTCCCCGCTGTCTGCTTTCAGAAAGCAGACTTCTTTGCTCTAAACCTCTTACTCTTTCAGTATGAGAGGTCCTTCCTTGATCATATTAGAACCATCGACGGTGCATCTCGCGCTTTTTATGGCGTTGTCTTTGTCATTTTTGATGTCTGCGTTCCTCGTATGAAGCCTTGCACTTCTTCTCGATCTCCTCTATGGTGCACTCGACAATTGACTAGCTTAAGAAATTAAAAAGGTTCGAGTGTTTAACAAATTTAAGCGCTCTGGACCTCCAACTGATTTCGCTAAATATGAGGCGGATCGTTCTGAATTTGAATGGCTTAATGAGGAATGTTATAAGAATTACCTACTCAGGTGTAAGCAAGACTTATATAATAACCCTAGAAATTCTACGATTTTGTCCGCTCTAAGCGTAACTCTTCATAATAATGTCAGTGCTGAGAATGATGGCGACATTGCCAGCATTGTTATAGCAGATTCGTTGTCATTTAAGTTAAACAATATCTTTGTATTATTCTACAGATATATTTAACAGGGATGCGTCCCAATCGGGAATTAAGACTGGTTTAATTCAGTTTATAACATGGCGGTTTCGGTTCGATTCTGTGCTTCTCTCTGTATTCTCGAGCAATAAATTTTAAAAAAGAAATTTTTGTGTTTTAGCTACTGTTTTCGAAATCAAATACCCTGTTTATACACACAAAAAATATCATAACAAATGCCCTTTAAGGTATGAAAACTTTGTTGCCTTTACAATTAATATTTTTCAGCGAGAAGTAGTTATTTTCAGCCTCATACATAATCCACTCTGTACATTCACTCGGATTGTCGGTACAGCTAAGAGTACACACAATAGCAAGTATTGGGTCAAATCTAAAATAATTAATTTGCTGAATTTATAAAATGTATTAATGTGGCATACTTTAAAGGGCATTTATCATGATATTTCATTTGTGTATAAACAGGGTAAAAGTTGTAACCATCATTTAAATATGGGCATTTCCAGGATTTTGATTCGTCAGATAAATTTAAAATAAAAATAGTCAAAATAAACCTTGCAGAGGGTAGTACCCTCAGGGTATATTAAAATGGTCCAGATAGTTTTAACGCCTAGAAGGAAGCATCTCCGAACACATCTATACTTATAAATCTGTAGGCCCGACTGACTTATTATCTGACTGACATATTATCAAACCACAGCCATAACTGCTTATCCTACAGATCTATGATTTGGAATAAACCTTCGTTTATATATGCAGGCGCGCACTAAGAACTAAAATTTGGAAAATTTGTCTGCAAAATGGGTTAAAAATCCGAAGAAAAGTTTGTATGGAGCACATGACATGCTGAACTGTTTTGCTAATAATAACTTATAAGTTATAAAGCCCAAATTGGAGAGACACACATACATACAAAGGAAACTGGTAGCCAACGCTGCTCTCATGTGTGTCGGTTTTAGCTGTCAAGTCGTTTAGGAATTCCCAAACGATTACGGCAGCTCTGGCCTGGAGAAAGAGCTGTTGGTTTTAGTACAAGTGGGCAAAGATTGCTAATGATTTGGTAGAGATACCAATGAAACAGCTTTTCGATCAACTAGCCTCCTTGGTATTGTGTTGTGTTCCTGCTTTTTGAAGTTATGTGCAAGCATAACGAGACCTCGAGTCAGCTTCATATTGATGGTTTGATAAGAAAAGCTTATTATTTTGTTCATCAGAAAATCATGGCAATGCTCACATGCACCTTTTTTACTGAAGACTTAGTATTTAGTTCAGTAGTCCAGAAATTTAGTTCTGTCATCCCATTGTGCATTATAAATGACCTGCTGCCAGTGTAATAACAGGGGAGTGTCTTGGGTTCTAAAAGATTTATGTGCAAATGTGAATACACACATATGTACAGTGTGCACACTATGTGGAGAAGCATATCGGATATTAATTTCCAGTTGAATGTCTCCATTAGACGACGCCGTTTACTTGAAACAAAAGACATACCAGCCAAGTCGTAAACTGTTAAATTACAAGAAGGTTGGCCCAAATCATTCATCCGCCCTTCCCCTTAGACCACAACGACCAGGCCAGGCCAGTTATCGTTGCCGATCTGATTACCCAGTGACATAATGCCCATAAATTGTAAGCCTGCTCCCTGCTCTCAATCTTTTGTGTTCGTGTTGTTGTTGTTGTTGCTTGTGTAACACATCATTATCATTGACACTGCGTACGAGTTTGGTGTGTGCCAAAAATGTCAAAGCGAAAATTAGAGTCCAAGCAAAAGAAAAGGGCCTAAAAAGTGTGTCTTGTTTTACGGTAATTCTGACAATTCTGACACAAATGAGCCAGTTGGCAGCCTTTGGCACTACGTTTGTTGAGGTTGAACAACACGTAATGGTGTCAATGACAATGTCCAAGCGAAGCCAAGCCAAGGACCCAAAAAACGAAAACTCCTTGATAAAGGGTTTCAGCTTTGGCTTCCACTTTTGCTGGTCTTTTTTTTTGGCAGAGACAAACCGCTTTTTACACTTCAATTTATCGCTTGGGGTCAGAGCTGCGGTTGCGGTTGTGGGTTGGCACTTACCTTTTGATCCTTCCAGCCGACTAGCGGCGGAAAGCATATAACAAATGAGAGTACCCAAATGCCGGCGATTAAGGACTTGGCCTTCTTCGTTGACATGATGCTTGGGTAGGTGACGGGTCGCGTGACTGCCACATATCGATCCAAAGATATGGCACATAGATTCAGAATCGAAGCGGTGCACATCCACACATCGACGGCCAGCCAAATGCGGCACCAGACATCGCCAAATATCCAAACCTTCAAGTGGAAAGATAGAAAATGTTATCTAGGTATGTCGGAAACGCCGATGACTACGTACCTTGAACACCTCCCAGGTGGCTGAGAATGGTAGCACCGCCAATCCCACCAATAAGTCCGCCACGGCCAAATTAACAATGAAAAAGTTGGTGACACTTCGCAGCTTGTTTGAACAGAAGACGGCGGCAATCACCAGACAATTGCCGCCAATGACCAGAACATTGATGAACTCGAGTATGGCCAATGAGATCAAATTGGCTGGTTCCGTCCATTTCACAGATTTAATGAGATCCTCACACTCTGTCTCATTCATGGCGGAACTTTTGAGATGGGTGTATAAATGTGTTTACCACCTGCAAAAGCACAAACGAAAAGTTACTAACGACAAAGTCGGCAGTTGGCCCTAATTGGTGACGCAATGTGGAAGGAGCAGCGTTGGTGGGCTTAATTAATTTATCCAAATACGCCCACACAAAAAAAAAAAAAAAAAACGGGGGGGGTGTCCTACCCCCGAACGAAGCAAGACCTCCCCGCAAAACATTGAAAAAAAAAAAAAAAAACCAAAAAAATTCTTTTTTTATTTTACAATTTCCGTCTTTCCCAAACCTCACCATTCTTGCAAGTAATATAGCATAAAAAAAAAATTTTATTAAAAACCAATTACAAAATTGAAAGCAGCGAACTTATCAAAAACAGAAGTCGTTTTGTGGGATTACGTTTAGTAAAACCAACACAATAACTAAACCCAAAATTGTTTTAATATCTTATGATTGAATGTTCTTTGATATGTTATTTGATTTAAAATATTGAGTACTCGTTCTCATGAAAAATCATCATATTTATATGCTTTCTGCTATTATATGCATTTTTGTATAGCCCTTTGTACCATCAGAAAATTTTAGATAGCTAGTACATCTTTTGAAACACTTTAAATTTTTTGGCCGCTGGTGTGACCTTTTTTGGAAATGCCCATATATAATATAATAATAACTTTGTTATTTAATTGTTCCCGTTACTCATCGAAAAATATTTTTACAGTGTTCCCGCGTTCCTAAGTATGCAACATTTTTTAGGGTGGGTGGGGTGGTAGGGGGGGGGGCTTGGTTCACTTTTTTGCTTATAACTTCTGAACCGTTCATCCGATTTTTATCATTTCTTCGGTTTTCAAATCGGATTTATTTTGCTAATTACTAACTATCTCTAGAATGTACAAATCGTCTATCTTTAAAACTGTGGGAGATATAACTTTTTTCCAAATTGCGGGGGCGGGAGGGGCGTGGCCAAAATTTGAAACAAACTTGATCTGCGTGCAGATAAAAGAAGCATTTGTCCCATACATGTCAAACCTCTATCTCTTACCATCTCTGAGATCTAGGCGTTCATACAGACAGACGGACGGACAGACGGACATGGCTAAATCGACTCGGCTGTTGATGCTGATCCCCTGTTACATACATTTGCACAACTTCATTATCCCCTTTTACCCATTTTTAATGGGTACAGGGTATAAAAATAAAATAATATTAAACTGATAAAAGCTAGTTTCAAAATGGTACTAAAAGTTGGATAATTGGAGTATAAAATTAATAAGACCTATTGTCAAATTGATACTAAAAAAGTAATACAAAAAAGGGGCAACCTGATACACGTTAAATCCTCGAAATATCATTTTAATACTTTCGAAGATATCATTTTGATACTTGGAGTGTTAGAGATAATTCGATACTCAATAGTTTCAAATTGATGTCTAAATTGTGTCACTTTGATGACAACTTTTTTTTGGGTGTAGGAGTAAAAGCGAATCGTCTGAAATTTTAATACCATTGCGAAAGCATATGCCTAGGGAGTTTTCACGCAAACCAAGAATGTTGCAAGAACTTTCCACTGAATTTAGGCAATTTTTATAGTACACAGGAATTATTGTTCTAAAAACAACATAAGTGATTATAATCATTATTATACGAGTTTTTGTTGCTGCACTGTTCATATAGACTGCTCTGCTGAACTATTTGCAAACTCTCAAGCGATTCGTTCGCAAGCCAACACAAATTTTGGAACAAGTGCTTAGGAAAATTGTAGAAGAAAAAGTTGTAGGTCCAAGACTGACCAAAAATAGTAAGGAACTCATTGCTCTTTAAAGGCGCTACAATAAGCGTAAAGAGACCTGACAATTTTTGCTACTTGAGAGGCAATATTCATGTTTTAATAGAGGGTGTTGATGAAAGTTTAGGTGGGTTTATTGTAGGTAGGAAATTTACAAACATTAGGGGATTTTATGATGAGCCAATAAAATCTCAAAATATAGGAATTTTTTAGTTAATAGTGAAACATCTCCCGTGATAGAGAAATATCCATTAGCAGATCTAGAAAGTAAAGCAGTTCGGATGCCATATAAAAATTTGTTATTGCTAGTACCCCTTTACCATTTTTACGAATAGGAAATTGTTTTATTGTTAACTTTATTATTCGTGATTTGGAGTTGCACGGAGGTACTTAACGCTTATATTTAGTACGAATCGGGCATGCCATTGGCGTCGGCGCAATTGACATCTTTAGAAGATTCACCTACCGTGGTTCGAAATCATTAGTGATTTCATAGATGATTTTTAGACAAATTCATGGGTGATTTCATAGGTGATTTTAGTTCGAATAAATAAGTGAATTCAGGTCTGAAAATAATCCTGGCACACGTGTGAAATCACTCAAGAATCTCACCCTTCAATTCAGTACTGCATTTCATGGGTAAAAGAAGCGAACGTCATGAAGTCCTGGGCCATGCCTGTGTTAAATTCATGGCTGAAACTCATATAAGGGATGCCATGAATTCAGTACCAGCCATTTCCATTTCAGGGCTGAATTCAGTACTGATTCAGACCTGAGTGGTACTGAAGGGTATATACAAATATTCCATACCACTGAAATTATGCTGAAAGTGAGTGTCGTTTACTGAGTTGTTAATTTTAGTATCAGAAGACCATCAAGTTCGTTATGGCTGGATTCAACTTCTCTTTGTGTGTCCACTTGGCTGAATGAACAAAGTGGGAAAATAAGTAGAAAAAACACAAAGGTGCTTGGCTTTGCTACCAACACTCTTGTTTTTTCCGACAATAAAGAGGGTAAAATGTGCAGTTTTTGTTGAAAATTTAAGCTTTCCCACCATTTTGCTTTAAATCTAAACTCTGACAGGAATATCGAAGAGAGGTTAGCCAGCGCAAACAATTAAATAATGAAGCGGGGGCGGTGGGGAAGTGGGTTTATATGCCTTGAGGCATATTTGCTTAATTGTTTGGTAAGGCAACATAAGCCAAGCTAAATACTTGTCCAATGCGGTTGAAAATTAAACGCTTCCGGAAACGGAAGTGACGCCATTGTGCGGCGAGCCTTTCAATTCATTGAAATGGTCATAATTAATGTCAATCGTTTGCCAGGTGGATTAATTTCGCATGCAAAACGATTGCATTTCAATTACACTCAATTTGGTTATCAGCCATCATCGAACATGCCATAATATTGCCATTAACTACAAAAACAAAAAACTCAACTGCCGAACAACCAATCAACTTCTATAAGCCGAAAGCCATTGCCTCATATTCAATATTTGTGCACAATTTGGTCGCTAATCAATATTTCAAATTATTTTTGACTTTAATGGCTCTGCCTGGCGGTCAGGCACGCACTAAGCGACAACAACAACGACAACAAGAGTTACCACATTAAGAAACATCCCATGAGGTTGGGGTAATTGCCGAGCATGAAATATTCAAAACACGCAACAAATCGATTAAAATATATTTGCTTTAAGTATTCCCGCCCTCGTCTAGGGAGAGAAGTTGTATTTTAACATTTTTATTTTGGCACGTTGCTGCGATTTGCAGAAAGGCGAAAGGTAATAGTGAACACCTGTTTTTGGCAACTGCCTTCTGCCCAGTTACCTTTGTTGTGGCAACCCATTGGATTCAGTCGGCAAACAATTAATTATGCAACAAGCAGGCAAACGTAAATAGCATTTCTGGTTGTAAACAGAAGGTTTGGTTTGGCTGATATTGTCGATTTAGGTGAATGCGTAGGAAAGGGAGTGGATATATGAAATGGAAAATCGATGGGGTGTTGACCGAATCAAGGTCATGATGGATGATAAATGAGTTGAGACCCATTGTGAATGTCAGTACGACAATGGGTTGACGTCAAAAAATAGCGGATAGTAGAGTTTTCGAAGGAATGTGGGTCAAAATATGCCTAATAAATTATTCCAGCGCTTGAATGGGCTTTTGAAATCATGTGCACGCACTATTTTGTTTGCAGCTGTCTAACAGGGAAAAATTTGGCAGCAAAAGTGTGGAAAAGCTGAGCAAATTTCATTTGCTTCTATTGCAACAACCTTTATAAACAGCATTTCACTTGACTTGTTGCTCGGGCTGCTAAAAGTATTCATAATACTTTGCTACTGGCTGCCCCCTCACAATGAAGCCAATCAGTGTGCGTAGCTGGCATAAATTACTCTCCCATGACAAACAATATCGAGATGACGCAAGTTGGTGGAGCCACCCCCAAACGAGTTTGGAAGATACGTTTATTTTGGCTGTTTGCTGGTTGAAAGCGGAAAAGTCTATGCCAACATTTTCTCTTATCTTTCATACGAAATTTGCATCACGAAATTTGCTTTGTGGCAGCTAATAATAAGAAATTGCCAAATTGAGTTGCAAGTTGAAATTTGCCAACATTATATTGCCGAGCGTAATAAATAATTGACATTTAAAACGCGTCGTAAAAGCTTTTAACAGTAGGCACATGGGGCGTATGCGTGTTTTTGTGCATTTTCTTTCACGCATACGCCTACTTGGCTTCGGAAGGGAAGTGGCCCGGTGGTGCAAATTAAATTGAATTAACGCAGCATAAATAAACTTAAAGGCATTTCATGATGGTTCTTTAAATGACAAATGTTGGTTGAAGGGCGTAAAAATATTATTATAATTTTTCGTTAGTAATAAAAATGATGCTGCTGGAGATGGGCTTTTCGGTTAAGTGTATTTCTTAGTGAAAGGTTTGGCACGCTCATTCGTGAAAACAACTCAAAAAATTTCAAGAATCACAAAATACTGCTAAGCATGTAATTCAACACAGTTTGACAAAATCCAATTTTTTTTTTAAGACCCTGCATAAGACCCTTAAAATATGATTAAAAGGACCTCTGTAAGCATCATTCAAATAAAGCCTCGGTTCGCGTTTTATGGGCACTTTTGTACTTGCAACACTCAACGACAACAATTTTAACCAAGGCTGCAAGCCTGTCCTCAACCGAAACCCTTAAAACCAGTTCGTTTGGGATAATATTTTTGATACTCGAGCCCGAATCCGAACCGGACCACTTTTCCGAAAAATTAGGTTCGTTTTAACAAATAAAGTAATTTACAAAAATTCCTTGTAATCTGACTGTTATTAATCAAGAAGTTCTCCAATCCTACGATATTTGTCTAGGTCAGATTAATATTATCATTTTATGGCTACGGTACCTTCAGATGGAGTTAAACCTTCATTCTTGAATATCTATTAAAGCGCACTGTAGATTTTTATTACATTCGTTGTTAATGATGGTATAAAGTGTTATTAAATGTCCCTAAGAGATGGTACTCTACAGCCAAAAAACCGCGATATGGAGTATCACTTTTACACTCACCCACAAATAAATTCATAAAGGCCATAAACTAGATCTAAAAATAGACAGATTTGCGTTTTCAGTTTTCCCAACGAAGACTTGGCTCGCGGTTTGTAGGCATTTTTATACTATGTACCGAACGTAAATACTAGAGACCTGCGAGTAAGTAAAATAGTAATCGAGTATGCCGGGTTTTTTTTCCATTCTATTACCTTTCCCGGGGTGTAGTTGGGGGGGTGGGGGGGAGGGTACGTTGAAACCGCCCCGTTTTACTCTTTTTTCTCTTTTTTAAATTTTCAAATTTCAAATTTAGTTTTCGATTTATTTCTACACCGTGCCGGTCGTATAAAACTAGGTAAGATATAATATGGACGTATGTTGAAAGCTAGAGTCGGGAGAGTACAAGCAGATTGAAGCAAGTGGTTCCAGCAATGTGTGGATATTCTGAAAAAATATATTGAAATACAAAAATACACAGAAAGGAATTTCCCCTAATTGAAAAATTGGCAATTCAAATATTATGTGTACCTGCATCTATATTACTTACGGTTCTACGATTATAATCGTACGATGACACGATGCCGATTACTAAATAAAGTAACTATACTCGTCAAAACTAGTATTTTTACTTATGTTTCTGGCATCGTGTAATCACTCGTGCAGGGCTTTAGTACATAGAGTATTTTAAGTTTGTGCAAAAGTATGTAACAGAGAGAAGGAATCATTTCCGAACCTATAAATTATATATATTCTTGATCGGCATCGAACGCCGAGTCGATGTAGCCATGTCCGTCTGTCCGTCCGTTCGTATGAACAAAGAGACCTCAGAGATGGTTAGAGATAGAGGTTTGGCAAATGCTTCCCATACTGGCAGGCAGATCAAGTTTATATTTGGAAAACGTCATATCTCCCACAGTTTTATAGATAAATGATTCGTACCTTCTAGGGATGGTTAGTCATTGGCAATATGTATCGATTTGCCGAAGAAATGATAAAGATCGGATGAGCGGATCTCAAGTTATGAGCAAATAAGTAAATCACCCCCCGCCACCACCTCCCACCCTATCACAACCAACGCCGCACAATCTTAGCCGAGAGAGGGAGAGAGAAACTTAGAGATGCACTGCATTCAGCTCCTAATCTAGGTACAGAGTATATTATAGTCGGGATTGACCGGCTTTCTCACTTGTTTTCTTAGTGCGTGAATAATTTTATAACATTTCTTTGTCTCAATGCCAAGTTTTATCTCGATAGCTTTCCAACTGAGAAACAAATAACATCTCTATTTCGAATTGTTCCACATGACTCGACTTGCACTTTACAATTTTCCACAGATTCCTCACTCCATTTCTGTTTAAACTTTATCGCCCTGCGCATTCAATTCAGTTCTAACAACATTTGCTTTAGTTTAAATTGATTGCAGCTTCCAAAAACTACAGAGCACTGAGATGAAAGTCTTTTCTATTGACACAACTAATGGACACTCACCACGTAATGTCCACAAAAAAGAAGCTCACTCGTGCCACTTAACCCTAACACATACATAGCTTTAATTAAAACTTTCCATTCGAGAATAATGAAGTCCCACTCACGAGCTCACTTTCCCGGCTGCGTTAATTGAGTGCCGTGCTGGAAATTGCAATGTCTGTTCCTTTTTTCATACAAAAATAAATAAATACTTATATGCACTTTATATTTGTTCGTTTAAATTGCCATTTGCAGGATGCTAACAAGTATTCTGCTCACAAATTAAGCCGGAAATTCTGTTGTGCAAGAGCCTGTGTGGATTTTTAAGAGCAAAGGTGACATTGAGTAAAGCAAATGATGCAATCAAAAGCCATAGGAAAAAAAATGTGCAACAAATGCCGGATGAACGGTTGCATGCTAAATTCTTGGAAAATGAACGCGCCAGGAAAGCGCTCAGCTGCCACATGGTAAACTTTTAAGTAGTTCATAAGGATATGAAGCAAAAGTTACAGCAATTTCAGAGAATAAAATAAATTGAAAATGTCATAATCAGATGCCAGCTTAATCTAGTGATTAGTGAATCTTTGTGGTTGCAGCAGCAGCGATCCAGCAAGATTTAAAATTTGAACATGAATCTGTATAGTTGGAGGCAAATTCTGTAATTTTTGTCATTTGTTGTCTAGATCGTGTTGTATTGTGTAGTGTTTGTCGAAATCGAACTGTGCGCCTGCAGCGCCACCTATTAAGAATTTCCCGACAATCCGAATTTTTTACTAAACCTTTCCGTAGCAGTTTTGAACAAACCGCAGAAGGTAGTGTCCAATTTGGTCCAGTCGTTTTAATGTTGTAAGCACACAAACAACCCACTGACATTTTGAATAAACTAATGTAAAGAAAAACGCTTTCTTAAGTTAAAACCGAAACGAATAACCGTTAGGGTTACGTTTGCTGTATTGGCCGATCGGTTTTGGTCGGTTATGGTTATATTACGGTTGTGCTATATGGGTTACGGTTACTTTATTCAGGTTTCGGTTGCGGCTACGGTTTGTGGCTTAGAAAATCACTTTAACAAACATGCAGACAAAAGCGGCCCCATTTTTAGTCCTTCTGGTCCACTTTAAGGTCTGTCTTATGGCCGATATGAAATGGTTCGAAGGTTGATCTTAAAATGGTATTATAATTTGCGGTTTTTTGGCTGTCACAAACAAAATTTCAATAAAAATACCGCCCGCTTTTTAAGATGTTGAAAAGTTTATGCTTGATCCCTTCAGGAGGCAACCAATTGCACGATTGAGCTGAATTTTTTATATTTCGTTCTCAATGTCCCTGTCAGAATTTGCTGAATTTCGTAGATTAAATTCAAATTGTTTTCGCTGAGTGTTGCAAGTACAAAAGTACCTTCCTAAAAGGTAAACCTACTCTTTATTCGAAAAACTGGCTTTGAGGTGATGCTAACAGAAGGAACTTGTATCAGAATTTAAGAGTTGTGTCGTACGGTTGTATCATTTATTTTGAAAATGGTTTTGCCATTGGCAGTAAGCGTTTCGACAAGACAACCCTTTATGGAAAAATACAATCCGCAGAATTACAAAATATTCTTTAGTTAAAATAAAAAACTCATTGTACATTTGCACAGGTTTTACTATACTTTACATACTATTATTATACACAAAATTGGCATAATTATTCTATCAATCTAAAAAAACCAACACACATTTCAAACACACACCAAATATCAAAATAATACTTTTATAATAAATAAAAAAAAATTATTAATATTTTATTTATTATAATTTTTTTTTATTTAATCAAAACTTGACCATACCAAAATTTCATATTTATCCCGTGAAAAACTTTAACCAAGTTGGTTCAATGGATATCTTAGTTGGGGTCTCCCCCCGCCTGCCTCCTTCCCCGAAGTCACCCGGCTTCCGAATAATAAGTAAGCTTCCCTAGGTGTTCTTTTTTGTCCATCCTGGTGACGGCGCCTAACCAGCTCTCTTTATGCGCTTGACCTGATAGGTCCCCGCAAAGAGCTCATACAGTTCGTCATTATTTCGAATGCGGAAAACATCGCCAACTTTTAAAGGTCCATAAATCCTCCGAAGAATCGCCGCTTCATCCGCTGCTGTCATTGTCCATGCTTCTGCGCCGTATTGCAGGACTGGGATGATTAGCGACTTGTATAGGGCTAATTTTGTTCTTCGCTTGAGGTCTCTGCTCTTGAGCTCTCTACTTAGCCCGTAGAAGCATCGGTTTGCAAGAGTGATCCTTCGTCGGATTTCCAGACTGATGTTGTTGTCGCTGGTTATCGTCGTTCCGAGGTAAACAAAATCCTCAACAACTTTAAAGTTGTATTCTCCCATTGTAACAAATTGTCCAAGACGCAAGGACTTTTGTCCGCGGATACAAGGTATTTCGTCTTGTCCTCATTTACCGCTAAACCCATCAGTTCTGACTGCCTCTCAATCTCTGAAAACGCCCTGCTTACCGCCCGTTCGTTTTTGCCGATGTCGATATCATCGGCATATGCGAGTAGCATTAGATCTTTATAAATAAAGGCGCCCGTTCTGTTGGCATGTGGGCACCGGCGCAGTATATATTCCATCAGTAGATTGAAGAAGTCGCACGATAAGGTATCGCCCTGCCTAAAACCTCTCTTGGTATCAAATGGTTCGAAAGGTTCTTTCCTATTTTGACGGAGCTTTGTGTACTTCTCAACGTCATCATGCAAAGACGGACGTACTTTGCTGGTATACCAAGCGTAGACAGGGCTTCAAAACTTGACCTTATCGGCGTGTCGAAGGCTGATTTATAATCAACAAATAGATGGTGTGTGTTGATGCCTCTCTCATAGGTCTTCTCCAGGATTTGTCGTAATGTGAATATCTGGTCTGTGGTGGATTTACCAGGTCTAAAGCCACACTGATAAGGTCCAATCAGTGTGTTTATAAGCGGCTTAAGACGTTCACAAATAATGCGCGACAGAACCTTATATGCAATGGGAAGGAGACTGATCCCGCGGTAGTGGCGCAAACTGCAGGGTCCCCTTTTTTAAAGATTGGGCATAGAACACTTAAATAATCGTCGGGCATGCTTTCGTCAACCCATAACGGCAAAGAAGTTGGTGCATGCACCTTACCAATTCTTCCCCTCCAGCCTTGAACAATCAGCGGGCAGCTCATCAGCGCCAGGTGATTTATTGTTCTTTAGCCTTGTATGGCTAAGCAGACTTCCTGTTGGGTCGGCGGGTCTATCTCTATGTTGTCGATTGGTGGCATCGCTACTTCTCTAGAGGCGGCATCATGTTCGTCATCGCCTCCCAGTAGGTTGGAGAAGTAGCTTCTCCATTTGTGGTGGTCGTTCAGAACTTCTAGTCATAGGATATTCTGGAACTATTGGGGCGTATGTGGTCAGGTATGCTGATCGGTTTATTTGGCGAACCCCAGCGTGATCCTGGCTTACTACGTCCCAAGTCGACTCACACCTCCTCGTGGTGACCACCGGAAGCAGTGGCAATGCACCCGCATTTGCTGCTGACTAACGTGAGCGGCGACCCGCCCTCCCCTACAGGGTATAATATAGGGTTAGTGCGTCGGGTTTGGTACCCACCACCGTAAAAAATCTCCACCAATGAAAACTGCGACTACAATGCCTCGGATACGGACCCCCCCCGACGACGACCCACGCAAACGTTTTAAGGACCACGATTTGAGGATATGCACCTGGATATGTACGCACCCTCAACGGAGAGGGTGATGATATCGACTTGGTGAAAGTCCTCAAAAATACTCATCGGACGTTACTGCACTCCAAGAAATGCGATGGATTGGATATGGGAACAAGATAATAGCGCTACCAAAAGAGAAGAAAAAACCGAAACCACCTCCCTGGGAGATATACTACAGCGGGCATGCTTCCAAGCACGAGTTTGGGTGCGGCTTTGCAGTGAGTGATAGACTACTCCACTCAGTCATCAGCTTTACACCAGTTGATGAGCGGCTTGCCGCGCTTAGACTTAAGGCAAAATATTTTAATATTAGTCTTATCTGTGCACACGCGCCAACAGAAGACAAGGACACCTCGACAAAAGACGAATTCTATGAGCGCCTGGAACAACTATACGAGCGCTGCCCCGATCACGACATAAAGATCGTGCTAGGCGATTTTAACGCGGAAATCGGGAGAGAAGGAGTCTTTGGTTCGACAGTCGGACGATTTAGCCTTCATGAAACAACCTCCGGTAACGGAGAGAGGCTAAGGCCGGAACATGGTCATAAGTAGTACGAGATTTGAACACCTCGACATCCATAAGGCGACCTGGAAGTCCCCTGATCAACGAACACGAAATCAGATTGATCACGTTGTGATCGACGGAAGGCACTCATCGAGTGTACTAGACGTGCGTGCGATTCGAAGGGGCCAACATAGACTCGGATCACTACCTGGTTGCAGCCAAGGTACGCCGCGGCTCAGTGTGGCAAATGCCTCACGCTCTGGCACACGTCGAAAGCTAAACGTCGAGAAGCTGCAATCACAAGGGCCTCTGATGCCTACAAAGCCAAACTCGCCCAACTGCTCAGGGAAACCTCCCCATCTTCTTCCGATATATGCGAACAGTGGAATCGTATATCACACTCCATGAGTACGGCTGCCAAGGAGATACTCGGGTACTCCGAGTCCCCTCGAAGTCGGACTTGGTATGATGAGGAGTGCCGACTTGCTACTGCAGAAAAAGACGCAGCCTACAGGAGAACTCTGCAGTCGGGAGCAACGCGGGCTGTTAAGGAGCGATATCGGGAGAAAAAGAAAGAGCGGAAGCGCCTCTTTAGAAGGAAAAAGAGCGAGCAGGAAAGGCGCATGCGCAAGGAAGTCGAGATGTTATTCGGCATGAGTGAGACTCGAAAATTAAGCAATTAACAGAAGGTTTTAAGCCCAGAGTCGCACAATGCAAAGACGAACACGGGAATCTGGTCACCGATCCGCAAAGTGGCGCTTAACGTACGGAGCTGCTTAACCTAAATTACACTCTTTACAGCGGAAGAGAAAATGTCCAATGCGAGCTGTGCAACCTACTTGAAAGAGAAGATGTATCGCTCGGTGCCCCTGTAGTTCGCTGCTAAATAGGATAAACTGGCGATCCCTTGCAATATTCTCAAGGGAATGTATGCGGTATCGACTGGACATCTTGTTATACTACGGAGACCTGCAGTATGAAGTTATGAAGTTGGGTCCTCAGACTTGAGGAACGATGTAGTATCTCGCTAGGCCCAGTACACGAGCTTCAAACACTGGAGAATGTCAGGCAAACGGCTTTCAAGCCAAGCCTTAATTATCTTCATTTTAAATTCTTCAGAAATTGTATTTTTAGCGTTCTACCCCTAAAATAGTGATAAATGTTTTTCTTTTTCAGTTCTTTGGAAGTACTTTCAAACCTAATTTAAAATAAAAGGTTTTCTGAAATTTTTCCAAAAAATGGAAGTCGACCTTGAAGCATTGTTTGTAGCGAATTTTGAATAATAAACAAGAAAAAGTCTTACATTACACAGTGTTACAAAAAAAAAAAATCTGAACATACTTTTCACGAGACCCAGTACATATTGTTGGGCTAGTCGAGTATAGCATTTCCTCATACTTGGTTTTCTCCTAACACCCCCAAAATCTGAAGTTATGGTCCAAAAACCGCTTTTTGCTTTTGTACCTCACTTAAATAGATATAACTCGCGAATGGACCGTCCGATTGTTCATATCCTTATCAATTCCGGTAGCGACGAGAGGAATCTAATACATTTTAATCAATGGTTTGACTAATTTAACCCGATGGCTGAGAAATGCGGCTTACAGATCTGTCATTTTCCTTTTTTTTTGAGAAATTTGTACTTTGACCATCACTGGTTTTACTATTTTATTCTATGCGATTTTTTCTTAAAATTTATTATAAAAGCCCATTTAATTCTCCGTTGAACGGTTGTTGTCCCAATGAATTTGGATACCGTTTGACGAAGTTATGCGCGCATTTCTAAGTACACCTCGACAATCTAGTATTTTTTTTTAGTATGCCAACATATTTTTGACAACCTTAACATAGGTGCCCCCTACAAGTATGCTCTGTTTTCTTTGGCGCCAGATTCAAAAAATATTTTTAAATTCTTATATAAATATAAATTTTCATGTTTCACAATTTTTGGGCCAATAAATATGAGAAAGGTGAATCGCTAGCATGGATCAATTTTTGACTGTGATATGCGACCCTAACTCGCTTATTGTTTCATCAAAATAATTTTAAATTTTAATTTCATGTACAAGAGTATCTAACTCTGACTGGTGCATTTTGTAGAGTCTGCAGATGTGTTCTCCCACTTAAGCCAACTCTAAATGTTAACTGTGGGCTGTAAGGGTCTTCAAGGGTCTTCGGTGCCAAAGGCAAACGCCAGAAAGAATATATATTCTTGATCAGCACTAAGAGCCGAGTCGAAATAGTCATGTCCTTCTATCCACATGTCCAGCGGTCTGTCTGTCTCAGACGGTAAGAGCTAGGGGTTTGCGACGCTTAGAAGGCATCATCTCCGACCACATAAAGTATATATGTATATTCTTGACCAGCATGACGAGCTGAGTCAATTAAGCCTGTCCGTCTGTCTGTTTCTACGCGAACATATAACTTAGAGCGCTCGTCACAAAAGCTGCCATAGAAATGATCGGCCGGAAAAATGGATTTTTCTATATATGCCCTCTTAAACTCTGTCGTTGTTAATCTTATATATTTTAAATCTGATCTGAGAAGTTTGGTCGAAATCACTAACCGATGAAGCGAGCTTTTTCAAGAGTATTTAAACTTCGACACAGACGAGGTTAGCTTTGCTGACTCTTTTGTTTTTAATATTGGCTCCCCCGCAAATTGGGAAATACCTCATACGGGCATTAAAATGACGTATATAGTATTTATTTTCAATGGTTGACAAAATGCATGTTGAAGTTTCCTTTTTGGAAGTAAAGATGTTACTAATATTTCGCCAGTCTTCAGCAATTTAACAGGTATCTTAGCAGCACTAGCTGCTTTTTGGATTTTTGGACTTCTCTTTTGGCTCGATATTTGTATAACATATGCCTGACGGTCTCGCCCACTGCTATTACTGCCCACCAGTCCCTTCTGTTCCTCGCGAGCCCACTTTGCCTTTTCCTCCATATTCATCCGCCTTCGTCTAGTACGCCTTTTTTTCGTCCATCCGGTTGACATGTCCTAAACAGCGCAGGCTCTGTTGTTTTATGCGCTTGACTAGACTAGGATCCCCAAAGAGCTCATACAGTTCGAGATTGATTCGGGTGCGGAATCCATCGCCAACTTTTAAAGGTCTATAAATCCTCCAAATGATTCTCTCTCTCGAAGACGCCGATCGCCGCCTCAGACGGACAGGCTTATTTGACTCAGCTCGTCATGCTGGTCAAGAATATACATATATACTTTATGTGGTCGGAGATGATGCCTTCTAAGCGTCGCAAACCCCTAGCTCTTACCGTCTTAGACAGACAGACCGCTGGACATGTGGATAGAAGGACATGACTATTTCGACTCGGCTCTTAGTGCTGATCAAGAATATATATTCTTTCTGGCGTTTGCCTTTGGCACCGAAGACCCTTGAAGACCCTTACAGCCCACAGTTAACATTTAGAGTTGGCTTAAGTGGGAGAACACATCTGCAGACTCTACAAAATGCACCAGTCAGAGTTAGATACTCTTGTACATGAAATTAAAATTTAAAATTATTTTGATGAAACAATAAGCGAGTTAGGGTCGCATATCACAGTCAAAAATTGATCCATGCTAGCGATTCACCTTTCTCATATTTATTGGCCCAAAAATTGTGAAACACGAAAATTTATATTTATATAAGAATTTAAAAATATTTTTTGAATCTGGCGCCAAAGAAAACAGAGCATACTTGTAGGGGGCACCTATGTTAAGGTTGTCAAAAATATGTTGGCTTACTAAAAAAAAATACTAGATTGTCGAGGTGTACTTAGAAATGCGCGCATAACTTCGTCAAACGGTATCCAAATTCATTGGGACAACAACCGTTCAACGGAGAATTAAATGGGCTTTTATAATAAATTTTAAGAAAAAATCGCATAGAATAAAATAGTAAAACCAGTGATGGTCAAAGTACAAATTTCTCAAAAAAAAAGGAAAATGACAGATCTGTAAGCCGCATTTCTCAGCCATCGGGATAAATTAGTCAAACCATTGATTAAAATGTATTAGATTCCTCTCGTCGCTACCGGAATTGATAAGGATATGAACAATCGGACGGTCCATTCGCGAGTTATATCTATTTAAGTGAGGTACAAAAGCAAAAAGCGGTTTTTGGACCATAACTTCAGATTTTGGGGGTGTTAGGAGAAAACCAAGTATGAGGAAATGCTATACTCGACCTGCTCTACAGCGTGGGGTAGGTCATTTCGAAAGTATATTTTCGCTGTAACACTGTGTTATTTAAAAAAAAAAAATTTTTATTTTTCAACCTAAAAAAAAATTTAAAAAAAATTATTAAAAAAAAAAAAAAAAAAAAAATTATAAAAATAAAAAAAAAAAATTTTTTTATATATTATAAATAAAATAAATATTATAAAAAAAAAAAAAAAAAAAAAAAAAAAAAAAAAAAAAAAAATAAAAAAAAAAAAAAAAAAAAAAAAAAAAAAAAAAAAAAATTAAAAAAAAAAAAAAAAAAAAAAAAAAAAAAAAAAAAAGAAATAAAAAAATTTATAAAAAAAGAAAAAAAAAAAAAAAAGATGGGAATAAAAAAAAAAAAAAAAGAAAAATTTGCCAGGAAAACTGCAAAAACGCGTGCATCAAATTGAGAGCTTTTTTTCGGCGGACTGAACGAATACACAGTACACATGTAAAATCGTAATCCACATTGCAATTTCCCACTTTCATTCACTGGTATGGCCGTTTGGCCATACGGCTCGTATCGTCATCGTACCGATTTGACGTGCAAAAGGCCTTAAATTCGATGTCGCTTTACGACATCGTGCGGACGGCCTAACTCATCTAAGTGAGTTCTAGAGCAGGGGTGCCCAAGCACATTCGTTGTTGATTTAAGCTAAGAGATAGGTATACGCGCCACGCATGCCATAAGGCATGCCATGCCCGTCACGCAAAGCATCTGACGTCGCTTTGGTGCAATTACAGCAGTTTCTTTGTTACTCCATTGCTAGTCTAAATTCCGAATTTTCACCTTTTAGTCTATATTCGTTCAGTTTCACAAATAAAATGTGCTCAATTGATTTTTCCGACAAGTTGCATCGCAAGTCTGAAAAAACTAGTTTTAGGGCGGAAAATGCCCGTTCTACGCTAACTTGTGTTGCAGGAACACTGTGAATTACTTTTGCCAGTTGGTATAGATATGGCATGTTGAATTGGTTTTCCGTCCAATACTTCATGATTTCTGTACTGGAACTAATTGGTAAGGGTTTATATTCCTCAATTTCAATATAGACTTTTCTCAAATCATCGCTTTCGTCGTTGCCTTAATAGTTTTGAGCTACTTCAATTGTGCCCAAAAAATCTTCTAGCAATGCGTCTTCAAAAGTCGAGTTGAGATTTCCATCATCCTCAATAGCGTCTTCATTAAACATGTCAGGCGAAGGGCCACTGCATGACTTATTGGAATAAAGGAATATTCTGTAATGAAAATATATAAACATTAAGTTCTTAGTATTTTAATGTCTATATTGATATATAATTGTACGTTTATACACTTACACTGACGCTAAAGATTTTTCGGACGAGCATCTTAAGATGATTTTTGGCAGCAATAATATATATAACATTTTTTGTCCCATCAAAATATTGTGCGTTAACGCCCAATATGATGCGATTATTTAGTGTAGCCGTATAAATTATTATAGAGAAAATACGGCTGCGTAGACACAGTCTAATCTTTTTTCGGAGGTCTGAGTCCCTCTCTTTAACCAACCATTCCTTCAAATATTTGTGTAGTTAGCAGTTTGAATGGACCGCTATCAAAAAACTTGAACAGTACGTTTTCTGACGTGACCATTTCCAGGCAGGCATTTTTTACCTCTCTTTGGCTCATTGTAACTGCAAACTTAATTTGTTTTTCTGGAATCTCATTGGAATCTTCTGCAATGAACAAATTATACTCTTCTTTTATGGAGTAAAATCATGTGCCGCTTTAAGTTGCTGATGTATACTCCTTGGAAATGTTTTTTGCATATTATGCACTCAGCAAATTTGTCGTTTTTAATTTTAAAGAATTTCTCAATGAGAAGACTGCGTTTTCGTCCCATTTTGTTTTACGTATTAATACACTTTCTCGAATTCAGAAACTTTTCACTGCCTGCTTTGAATAGCAATTGAAATTTCAAAATGTGTATGGAAACGAATTTTTTTAGGGATTTTTATTTGTGATTTTCAAACAAAAAATCTCTGACTAACTGGTTTGATTCGATTAGAAACGAAAAAAATCGAGTATTCCTTTGATAATATTTCAGAAAAACGTTATTTGAAACATAATTTTCAAGAACAAACTCGAATAATTGATTTAGAAAAAGTTTGATTTTTATGTATTTGGTCGGTCCCTGAAACGCGAATTATTTTTTAATCTCACAACATTTATTTTTTAAGAAATTATGAGACTTCAACAAAGAATATTGTATACATTTGGTACGTGATTCACGTACAAAATTCTGTGTTTTTTTAAAGTGTTTAGATTTTAAATAAACTATCTTAAGTTTTGGTGGAGCCCTTCCATTTATATATATAATTAAATTTTTGAGTAAACTTGCTTAATAGAAACCACACAAAACTAATAATACAATATCTTTCCACACCGATAGCTCAGCCACATTGTAATGTACCTACCCTTACTTTCAGCGACTGCATTAAAACAAAAGCTCTATTTGGCCGCAAAATCAAGTTACCACCAATTAGCGGCGCCCGCAGATGTCGGCAACAAATGAGTTAAATTAAAACGCAAAATTTTGCAACAATTTGGCGCGGCCATGGAAGCGGAAGCGGACGATTACGCACAGCCACAATCTGCCACTCCCCACGCAGATAAAACAATTATGCGGCTTGCTGATTTCTGCCAACTACAATTGCCTGGCGACGGGCAACCAGCCGGCGAAAACTTTTAAATTAATTCACAATTTAAAATGCAAAATATTTCTATCCCCAAAACTAAGCGACAAGTTGAACTTTAACATTGGCGAATCACTTGCCAAATACAATTACAAATGCAAATGACAGACTATAGCCACTTGATGAGTGTTTGGTGGGCTGTGACTTGGGGCAATTGGAATTGATGCTGAAACATAGCTCCAGGTAATTAAAAGAAAATTAACGACACTGCTCCGTGACACTGTTAAGTAGTGCGAGGGTGTAATCAGACTCCAAGCCCCCCTCCGCTTAAGAACTGTCGTTTATGCTGGCTTCTGGTGCGCCATTTACGAGTCGCGTGGCGTATACGCAATTTTATGAGCGTATAAAAAAAGAGACAAAGATGCTGTCACAAGTGCCATGTAGGTTTATGCTGTGGATTTATAGCCGCACATTTGCCTAACGGTAACTGCCCTAAACGCACACACAACTACAAGGAAATCAAAGTCACACACACACACGCACATATATATCAGCCAGCATGGCAACGTTGATTGCAACATTCAAACACATCCACGTGCAACTGGCAGCTGCACATTCGCAACAACAACTCCAACTCTAAGCGTGCCCACATCTGTCACATCTCCGCACTCTTTGGCTCGCTCGCCCGGCATATGTGAACAGCCGCTTAGTTTGCCAAAGGACCCCATTGCCATTGGAGCGCGTGCAGGACGTGCGTGCTTTTATTCCACAAAGGAAACGAGCAGCGGAAATAATAACAGGAAATGTTGCCAACAACATTTTTTAACACTCAGCTCAACTTCAAGTTGGACTAATTGAGCAAGACATGAATTCCTAATGAATCTCAGGTGAGAAATGTGCAATTGATTGGCAGCACCAGAAGTGAGTGACATTTATACAAAAGTCCATCCGTAAGCATCGCCTCTTTTTTCAGTTTTCAAAACTTAAAACTTCACTTTTGTCGCCCAATTGGCTAAGCTACCATCAGATAATGTTAAGCCATAATTTTTTTAATTTATTTAAAAGTTGTTCAAATATTCAGGGTATTTAAGCAAACTCGTATATTGTACACACAATTGCTTGCGTGCCATTGTGTAAAGTTTGTTTGTATCTGAGTAAACAAATTTAAGCCCCTAACTTCATTAAAATATAAACACTTTGAATTTGCTTTGATGCTCGTGGGCTGTTCAAAAGTATTTCAATTTATATGAAGCATTGTGATGAAAGTAATTTTTTGTCATTCTAAAGCTTAAGAGATTGAACTGTGTACGCTGGGAATTTTGGAGTTGGACATACATAGACTGGAACATCCGTTCATAAGCTACTGTTAAATTTTGAGCAAGTGAGTGAATTTGAGACTTGGCTTGGAATATACATATTCAGTCTCAAACGGCTGGCTTAGGCAAGTCGCCTTGCCACTGGTGGGTCTCGGCCGGTAGTCGACCATCTGAAAGCCCCAGGAAAAGGACCTTCAAGCACGAAGAAAGTAACCCATTTAAATATAAGCAGGATATCCCTGCAAATGCTGTCGCGGAACAGTTTGATTAGAGGCAGATGGACCGGCAGCTTCCAGGCCTCATTAGAGACAGTGCGTAAAAACCCCACCACGGGGTCCTCACCGAGCTACTGCAGTGAGAAAGAGTTTAGGAACAAAGAGGGACCATCCTCTCCCCTCAACGGGAAATACGGTTGATTTTGCTTGGACACTGACTACTGAAATTTTCAAATCAGAATGAACTCCCTCAGAGCCCAAATATCCTTATTAACCAAATATATGCAAAGAGCAATATATTTCTAGTAATCGAGGACTTTAGAAAAAGCTGCATATATTTAGATTGTTCCGAAAAGTCACCAGCAGTGAAAAGTATTTACAAACGAAGAACTTTGGATCGTTGAAAATCGGGTTAAATATATGAATTAAAGCATCTTCGTGTTGACTTCGGAGTGCAGGGGCTTTCTGAGGACAAACAAAAAACTGTACCTGTTTTTGATTGATTTTAAAGCAGCATTTGATTCAGTAGACAGGAAACTCCTGATTCACAAGCTAGCGGATAAAGGCATCTCGACAAAGATACTACAAACAATAAAAGGCGTCTATGAGGACAATGAAACGGCAGTGTGGGATGGATTTAATCTTTCACCCTGGTTCAAAACATACCTTGGAGTAAAGCAGGGGTGTATTTTCAGCCCTCTTTTGTTCTCCCTATTTGTAAATGATATCCCCACTGAACTCCATGGAGGAGCGCAACTTGGTGGGAATATTAAACATATATTTAAAATCCTGATGTCCCAAAAATCCTCGCTGAATCACCAAAGATGCTACAGGAGATGATTAATGAAGTGCTAAGTTACTGCCTAAAATGGGGACTGAAAATCAACACGGAAAAGTCTAAAACAATGATAATTCGAGATGGCCGAGGGAGAAATGGACACTTGGCAATATAGAACTAGAAACGGTAAAACTGTTCAAATATCTTGGAGTGACGTTATCTTCAAACAAGTCATTTAAACAGCACATTAATTTAAAACTAAGTGAGTCCAAAAGAGCTTTGCACTTGCACTTGTAAAGACTTAATGTAGAAGAAAAATGTAAGCGCGAGTACAAAGTACAAAATGTTTCAGGCAGTGTTTCAGGCAAAATGTGCTATGCTGCCGAAGTCTGGGGATGGGAGTCATACGACGATGCCAAAAAATTGTTAAGATTCTTTCTGAAACAATTATTTTATCACCCAAACAATACACTCAGAGAAAAAACCAAGATGATCATGCTGGATATCAAGCAGTTTTGATATCAAAAGTCAGTTGTGATATCAAAAGCCTACGGATAAGACGGAATATTCTAAATTGAAGCCGAATTGCCGAAATCGCTAAAAATCACGAAGAATAAAACTTAATTTTAAACGCCTGATTCCTTCACACTTCCACGCATTTCAATTACATGAACATAATCATGTCTGTGTGTACGCCAACATATGCGATAGCACATGCTAAAATGGACAGAGCCTCAAGCCCAATGCAACTACGAGCTTCAATCTACGATAGAACGCGAGAGGCAAATATCAGGCGAGCCCGCGAAAGCACTTCTCGACAGATGTACAAGCGTTTAAGTTACGAGCTCGGAGAAAATAATTATTACTATAGGGAAGACTTTGACACTTTAACCATTTCCTATATTTGCAGAGCAAGAACAGAGGTACTGGCCCTTAACTACTCACCGCACAGACATGTTGAAAATGAGCTGTGCAGCCTTTGCAACATGAAAGCCTGCGAAGATGTGATCCACTGCATAGCAGTCTGTCCAATCTTGAACGAACTGAGAATCATGGGATCTCATGCGGCAAGGATGTCTCACATTGGTCATCAGTCTTAAACGGGCAATCTTGAAAACTGTTAGCAAAATACCTGTTGGATGTTCACAAATACAGGGCAAGAATCCTGCAGGAAGCATTTTAAAAGAGAATTTTGTTTTTTCTTTTCTTCATTAATTGGTGGAGCCCGGGACTCCATCCTGAGGAGAGAAAGATCTACAATCTCGCGACGAGCGGGGAAGGTAGGTGGTGTAGCTGAGAAGGAAGGGCGTTCCTGTAGCTCTTGCTTGTTAAAAATGTGAATTGTATAATTTGAATTTAAGGCTAACGGTAAATGCCGTGCCTATATATAATTAATGTTCTATAAATAAAGAACTTCTACTACTACCACTACTACTATATGAATTTATTTTGAATCACCGCCATTCTAGACGTGGCAACAGTTTGCGCAAAGATATATCGATATCTATAGGATGTAAATTAAATAACTATACAGAATACGGCCAGAGAAAATTCTAGTTGTTAATTCTGAGCGAACAGTTGATGAGAAACGTTGTAATTACGAGCCACATGAATGTGTCGCTAAGTTGCTGCTTACATCAAGGTTCCCCAAGAAAAAGCGTAATGTTTCTCTTTCTAACACGCACTGAAGCATGACTTCGGCAAGCATTCGGCGTGAATCGCTGAGCGTGTTCGGCCCCAAGGGGCAATGTCTGGGAAACTCTGCTTTACATTATTGGATCATTAGAAAAGCTTAAGAATGATAGAGATATGGCGATTGAAAAAAACAGAGTTTATGAGCTCTCTGCAAGTTTTTACTGCAGTTAATGCTGCATTTCTGACACTCAGCAGGACTCTTTTGACTTCAGAGCTTTAGATATCGTCAGCCTGAGCTCACGTCGCCAATGTGATTGAATTGTTAATTTAAACCAGACCGATAGTTCCTATGGCAGATATAAGATATAGTCATCCGATCCGGTCGGTTCCGACATAGCAGTGTGCAGTAAAAAGAAGACTTTGTGCAAAGTTTTAGCTCGATAGCTTAAAAACTGAGAGACTAGTTTGCGTAGAAACAGACAGACGGACGGACAAAGCTCAATCGACTCAGCTCGTCACCCTGATCAAGAATATACATAGTTTATAGGGTCGAAAATGAATATTTCTATGCGTTGCAAACTTCGGGGCAAAATTATAATACCCTTTGCAGGTGTATAACGAATCATCTTTCGATGTAATATTCCTCGTTATTAAACCGCAAAAACATACGCACCGAGAATATGACACTTTTAGGATACTTTCGGTTATTTTTCTCTCATTGTGCACTTTCGATGTAAAAAACAAAAATACTAATATTCGTGATGAGATAACACGTTAACATATAAAAACAAAAAAGTTTTTACCGAAACAAACTCACGGTTTCCCCTATTTCGGGTCCTACGAATCGAACTGCATCATTACTTTTTTGAGTTACAATCATGGTTTCATACAAAATTTTTGTTGAAGTTTTTCATCAAAGTGGCCCATTGTAAGAGAAAGGCACATTTTCTTCGGTCTCTAACTTTTTTATTGTTGACTTTTTTGGTAAACTTTCTGGCAAAGCTTCTCCAGAATAAGTCCGTCTTTAAGTTCTTAGATGACTGTAAGCCCCAAAAATCAATGTTTTGGGTGTCCTTGTAGCCAATATGTCGAAAAAACTGAAATTTAACCCATTTTTTTAAATGTTTTTTCCTCACGTTTCGTAACATATTTTAATTTACCCTTTGATACTTATAATAAGTGACATCTTGTAATAGTAAGAAACTTAAGCAAAGACAACGTTCTGACAATAACCAGTAGAAAAAAACTTAACAAAATTTTATTTTTAAAAAAGCTACACTAACTATTGTAGTGTGTCTGTTTTGTCATAAAAATGGGGTAAAGAGATAATGAAGTTGTGCAAATGTATGTAACAGGGAGAAGGAAACATTTCCGACCATATAAAGTATATATATTCTTGATCAGCATCAACAGCCGAGTCGATTTAGCCATGTCCGTCCGTCCGTCTGTCCGTCCGTCCGTCTGTCGTCCGTCCGTCTGTCTGTATGAACGCGTCGATCTCAGAGATGGTAAGAGATAGAGGTTTGACATGTATGGGACAAATGCTTCTTTTATCTGTACGCTGATCAAGTTTGTTTCAAATTTTGGCCACGCCCCTCCCGCCCCCGCAATTTGGAAAAAGTTATATCTCCCACAGTTTTAAAGATAGACGATTTGTACTTTCTAGAGATAGTTAGTAATTAGCAAAATATATCGATTTGCCGAAGAAATGATAAAAATCGGATGAACGGTTCAGAAGTTATGAGCAAAAATGCGAACCCAGCCCCTCCCCAACACCCCCACCCACCCTAAAAAATGTTGCATACTTAACAGTTTGGTCACTCGCTTTAACTCGTTGCTCATTTTGTACAGGGACACGCCATATTAATAACCTTGATACAAACGATTTTACTTGGCTTTTTTTTTGTATCTTATAAGTGTTATTAATAAGTATCATAAATTTGTACACAATATTTAAATTAAATTTAATAAGACTCATCTACCAATGTCCAACACAAATCAGCAAGCAACGAGTCAAGCTTTTTGCCGCTGTACCAATGCTCAAGGGGAGCGGCGACTTGGTGAAATCTTTCTCCATGCTCATCGGATTCAGTCGGAACTTGCTGCTCAAAATGGTCCTTGTGATGGTGAAGGAAATGAATTTTTAAGGACATATTCACACCTATTTCTTCAAAAGCGTCTAACATGTCATCCACATATTTTTTCCAATCTTCAGACCGGTGCACTCCTAAGCAATGGTTTATAACGGTCATAACGGAGTTCCAGGCAATTTTTTCATTTGGCCTTAAAAGTTCTCCGAATTTTGCGTTCTTCATAAGTTTTCTTATATCGGGGCCATTGAGAACACCTGAAAATAATGTTATGTTGATTTAGTTCTATTTGTGCGCTGAAAAAAGACTTAAAATACCTTCTTTTATTTTCGCAACACTTAGTCTTGGAAATATTTCTGTCAAACATTTAAAAGCTTCGCCATCTCGATTTATTGCTTTTATGAAATTTTTGACAATTCCCAATTTTATGTGCAGTGGTGGTAGCAAAATGTTATTAGCTGGTATCAGCGGAATATGGATAACATTTGCCACATTTAAATGAAATTCTGTGCGAAGCTTCCAATCACGCATTCTATATTGGTTTCCGCGGTACCTTGTGTCCCAATGACAAATAAAGCACATATTTTTTGTGTATCCTGTCTGCAAACCAGTAAGCAAGGCGATAACTTTTAAATCCGCACATATCTTCCATTGATGCTGCTGATACTGAACTCTGTCCAAAATTAATTTCATTGCTTCGTATGTTTCCTTTGTGTTGGAGCTTATGGCGATTGGAACCGGATTTTTTGTGTTGTCCACATACAGCAATACTGCTTTCAAACTATTTTTCGACGAGTCAATAAACAAGCGCCATTGCTCTGGTTTGTACTCACAGTTCATGTATTGCATAAGACCAGGAATATTTTTACAATACGAAAAAGTATTGTCGCCATTAACCTCAAAGAAATCTAAAAGCTCCTCCTGTCTTTTGCGGTATCCATACACCTTCACATCTTTAGACAATATATTTACCGATCGAAGATGATGTGCTAGGCAAATCGCTGTCTTTGCGATAGTTTCAGCTGTCGTACCATCGTATTCAAACGGGCTTGGGAAATCTCCAAGTGACGACATGGGCTTTCAACTTCGGTTGGGTTATACATTGAGTGTAGATCTGTAGGTTCGGTGGCAAATGTTGGCGAAATATATCTCTCAATTGGACTTGGACATCTTGGTATCGGAACATTTTCTGGGTGAGATACTGGTAGCTGTGCATTGAACACATTTGTAAACTTTTTTAGGTTTTTATACACTTGAAAAGTGTATTATAATTTTGCCCAGAAGTTTGCAACGTATAGAAGGAATCATCTCCGACCAAATAAAGTATATATATTCTTGATCAGCACGATGAGCTGTGTCGATTAAGCCGTCTGTCTGTCCGTCTGTCTGTTTCTACGCGAACTAGTCCCCTCAGTTTGGAGCTATCGAGCTGAAACTTTGCACAGAGTCTTCTTTTACTGCACGCTGCTAATATGTCGGAACCGACCGGATCGGACAGACTACTTCTGTAGCTGCCATACAAATGTTCGTCTTCGGTGATTTTGGGGTAAGAAAAACTGGTTTGTTCTCAATATTACCGCTGTTCACGGTCATGGGCAATATGTAATGTTTTTAAGCTGATCTGCGAAGTTTGGTCGAAGTCGCTAACCGTTGAGACAAGCTATTTCAGCATATCAAAACTTCGGTACAGACGGTTAGCTTTGCCTTTCTCGTTTTTTCTAATGGTTACTTGCTCAGAACGTTGTTTTTGCTTAAGTTTCTTACTATTGGTTAAGATGTCACTTAATGTATAAGTATCAAAGGGTAAATTAAAAATATTTACGAAACGTGTGAGGAAAACATTGAAAAACGAGAAGGCTGCTTAACTTCGTTGTCTTTGCCGAAGTTTTTATACCCTTGCAAATGTTTTAATACATCAGAGTTTAAGAACGCCAGCGTTAAAACAAGCAATTTTTCTTAAATAAAACGCACTTTCGACCGATAGCGTTCCTATGGCAGCTAAAGATAATCATCTGATTTCGACCAAAACTTACAAATCTATGCGTGAAAGCGTAATATTAATAATGAGACACGCTTTCATTAAAAACAAAAAGGTTTTTCTCTACAGAGACCCACTTTTCGACAGATCGTTCCTATGGCAGCTATAAGATATAGTCATCCGA